>JAYEVD010000477.1:0-147649 GCA_036346405.1 Phyllostachys edulis
GACTATTATGCATTTTCTACAATTTTTCAAAGACATGAAAATGAGCACATCTAAAATGCACCCACAAAGCTTTTGAAAATAGTGACATGATTAAATCCAAATCTAACATTTAGTGCATTAACAGAGGAAGCCAACAAAGTTGGATTCACTCAAAAATTATCTACAGAGATTTACTTATGCATTTTACAAGTTAATTTGAATTTTTAATGCAACATTTAAAGTTAATTTTGAAACCTATTTGCAAATCCGTGTTCTGGAGCTGAACTAAGCTCATAACCATTTTTATATTAGAGTTCAGTCCAAACCAGAGCTACAGAAATTTGAATCACCTCATTTGGATTTAAAATGAATTAGTTATGTATTTTCAAAGTTATTACCTTTTTCAGTTTGCAAAAAGGAGCTCTCTGGATATTCTAAAAATCAATAAGGCAGGGGAGGACATGAGCAATAGATCACGGATCTGCGGCCCAAGACCTCCCAAGGAAACGCAGACGCCTTGGCCAAGCAGTCGAGAGAACATGGGTAGTTGATCATGGATCCAACGGTCCATGTCCTCCCAAAGAACGCCGCTTAACTCGGAAAGGAGGTCATGGCCATTGATGCCGCATCCAACGGACCACCACAATAGGGGAGGACCGGGCGGTCCAAATCTAGCGAGGAGGTCCTCAGCAGCCGCGATCAACACGGGGAGGACATAAATGGTGAGATGACCTCGAGGAGGTCCCACGCGGAGGAGGTCTTGAGCAGGCTCGAGCACCTCGTGGGAGATGCAGGACGGCTAAGACCAAAGGGAAGGTCTGGACGGTCAAGAGCTCACGGAGGGGAGGTCTTGAGCGGTCTGAATCCAAACCCAGCGCTCACGCAAGCGTGTGCAGGGCGAGGAGTAATCTGCGCAGGACAACGAGGAGGTCCAGGCGCAAGAGGCAGCGATAAATGCTCCCAATGATGGAGCATTTACGCCCCAAATCTTTGTCTTAACGCGCAGCGGGATGAACTGTTGAAACAAAAATTCGGTAAGAAAGATGTGGTAAATGCCGCCGTGATCTGGACCTCGCCCGGTGACAACCAAGGACACCAACGTGTGCGCAATAGTGTTGCGCACACAATGGACCTCCTCTCAACGGCAAGGCTGTTTTGAACGCCGCCGAGCGGCGTGAGGAGCACGACGCCAACCACGGCCCAAAAGACAAGCGACTAAAATGAGCTCATGCAACGATTCATACTGACATGGTGCCAAGCTCTAAGGACTACTGTGGTGATTACTGGAGGTCGTGGCGGAGCTGGGAGGCTCTGAGGAGGAGGACCGGCTGGTGAAGAAGGGTGCTCCACGGCCAAAGCTCCAACTCCACTTTGGCTCACTCCTGAAAATGTCAACCAGCATTAAGTTAGGGTTAAAACTTCTAGGAAATAAGGGAGCACAAAAGAGCTCCAAGGTCATCAATGGCGATTGGGGGAGGTCTGTGGTTTGAGCTCCTGTAACCGAGAGCAATTTGGTGAAGTGCGTAAAAAGAAGCCAAAGGTGATACCAAGGAGGTTTTATAGCTAGGGCAAAGAGGTCATGAGCCACAGGTTAAGCTCATGGTGAGCTTAGCCCATGCGCGTGATCCATGGCTTGGACAAGGCGGAGGGGACAGGTAGGTAGGTCGAGGCGGACCTAGGGCATGGCCTAGGAGGCGGAAAGATCGACCACGCATTAAATGTGCCTGATCCACAGAGCCGCTGGGATCGAGCCCGGACACAACACACCCCGCCATATGCTTCGCCACGAGTGTGAGAGGAAGGAGAAGAACAGAGCTGCTTCTCCACCATTGGATAAAGAGGATGGGGAGGTCATGACCCTCGGATTTGATTTTGAAACAGTAAGGTTAAGTGAATGGGAGGAGGTCACAGCCCTTGAATCGAGGTTGGGAGGTCCTGACCTAAGATTCAGCCTTCAGCGGATGCATAAGGAAGAGAGGGTTAGGAGGTCTGGCCATTGGATCTAAATCCAAAGGCACCGGACGGAGGGGGGAGGACTTACTGCCAAGCTGTGACGATCGCTAAAAGGATGTGGAGGTCATGGCCTTTGGATCTCAATCCAGGGCGCATAACAACACGAGGAGGTCGTGGCCTTTGGATTTCAATCCAAGGCGCACAACAATAGGGGAGGTCTAAGCTGTGCGCAATAAGCGCAAAGGAGGTCGAGACTATTGATTTGCATCCAATGGTGCTGATCAAGTGAGGAGGTCTGAGCTCTTGCGTGGCGCAAAGGAGAATCATAGCCTTTAGATTTAGATCTAAGGGCCCCACGAGAGTGGTCCGAACGGCCCTCTCAGCGCAGACCAGCGATCTAAATCTAACGGCTTAAAAAGGATGGTCCGAGCGGCCCACAGATCTCAAGCGTTGAAGCGAGATCCAATGGCAAAAACAGGACAAGGGAGGTCATGGGAGCTAGATCTCCATCTAATGGCTACGACCTCACGGGTGGGAGGTCCGGCCGCGATGAAAAAAGGGAGGTCGTGGCCGTGGATTTTAATCCAGCGGCGCACAACACAAGATGGGGGAGGTCGGTGGCTTGATATCGTGGAGAGGTCGTGGGAATTTGATCTGGATCTGATCCATGACCACGACCTCAACATGGTGGGAGGTTCGATGGGGTTGGGTTTGACCCGGCTTTTGAAAAGCTGCAAGCCAAGGAGCAAAGGCATGGTTTGAATTCAATTTTAACAACTAAGACTTTGGGGATTTAATTGAGATAGCAAACCAACTCCAAAATTTATGAAATTTTAACTGGAGCTTGCTAACATTAGGATTAACCTTTCATAAAATTTTCAGAGGTTTTTGTGCAATGCAGTTTTCTCCAGAAATTCTTAAAGGCTGCTCTAGGGTTTGTTTTACCTCCAAAATTTATCAAACAAGTTTTACAGATTATGATATTTTTCAGAGGGGTCCCACAACATCTCTAGGACCAAGGACAATTATTTCCAAAAGGGTTGGCACAAGATTTGTGACAAGCTGAAAAGTGAGTTGGACTTTTGTCAACAAGAGCTTTGTGTTTTGGAAAACACAACTCTTGGACAAGAATTTTAGATGAGTTCAAGAGTTTCAAGATGTGAGAAAAAGTTTTAATTTCTACACATTTAATTACATTTGAAACAAACACCTGTTTATACATTTGGGATGTTACACAACATTTGCTTTGTGTGGGTGATAATGAATTCCTATGTTGTAATCCTTGATCAATTCCAACCATCTTCTTTGTCTCATATTAAGATCGGCTTAGGTGAAAATGTACTTCAAACTCTTATGGTCGGTGTAAACTTCACAATGATTACCGATGAGGGTAATGGCGCCATATCTTCAAAAGCATGCACTACGGCAACCAATTCTAAGTCATGAGTGGGGTAATTGGCTTCATGAGGCTTCAATGGACGGGAAGCATATGCTATTACCTTCCTTTCTTGCATTATAACACAACCAAGACCTTGTCGTGATGCATCCTGATAAATCTCGAAATCCTTCCGTACATTAGGTAGAATCAGCACTGGGGCGGTGGTCAAATGCTTCTTTAATTTTTGAAAACTCTGCTCACATTCTGGCGTCCAGAAAAATTTCCTTTCCTTCTTTAGCAATTGGGTAAGGGGTCTTGCTATTTTGGAGGATCCTTCTATAAACCGGCAGTAGTATCCTGCCATTCCAAGGAAACTTCTGATCTGAGGCACTGTCTTGGGTGACTCCCAATTGAGCACATCATTGACTTTGCTAGGGTTGACAGCGACTCTTTCCACAGACATGACGTGTCCCAAGAAGGTAACCTCCTTCATCCAAAACTCACACTTGTCGAATTTAGCATAGAATTGATAATCTCTAAGCTTATTCAGAACCAAACGAAGGTGCTCTTTATGCTCTTCTTCACTCTCAGAGTATACTAGAATGTCGTCGATAAAGACAATGACGAACTTATCTAAATACTCCATGAACACTTTATTCATCAAGTTCAAAAAAGTAAGCTAGTGCATTGGTTAATCTAAAAGACATGACCGTATACTCATACAATCCATATCGGATTGAGAAATTTGTCTTGGTATATCTTCTTGGCGAATTTTCAAGCGGTGGTATCGACCTTAAATCTATCTTGGAAAACACTCGGCTCCTTTTAGCTCGGGTCAAACAAATCATCGATCAAGGCGAGAGGATACTTGTTCTTGATGGTGACTTCATTGAGTAGCGATAGTCCACACACATCCACCGGGTACCATCCTTCTTAGGGACAAAGATCATTGGGGCTCCCAAGGCGAAGAACTTGGTTGGACAAATCCTTTTCTTGCATTTCCTCTATCCGCTTCTTGACTTGACTAAGTTGTCAGCGAAGCAACCAGCGAGGTCTCTTGGAAATAGGTGCGGTTCGAAGTAGGTTAATGACAAACTCAGTGTCCTGTGCTGGCGGCATTCTAGGTAGATCATCAGGAAAAACATCCGGAAATTCTCTAACTACTGGCACCTCTTCCAAAGATATAGCACAGGCACTGCAGATTAACGCTCCATCATATTTTTCGGTGGAGGCTTCAAATTTTACTTTGGTTCCATCTGGGCTAACCAAAGTGATGCTTCTACCACCACAATCTAAAATTGCTTGGTGATCAGCAAGCCAATCCATACCCAAAATCACATCTAAAGATTTGGCATTGATGATTATGAGGTTGGCTAGAAATTCTACCCCTTCTATGGTTACTTTAACCTTAGGGTAGCCTTGGTTCGTACTCAACTCCGAACCAGGTGATTGAATCAACAAAGTATTTCTAAGAGTCAGAACATTTAGCTGATGCTTTGCAACAAAACTCCGAGAAACAAATGAATGGGTAGCTCCAGAATCAAACAAAACTCTAGCAGGTGCTGAATTTACAAGGAACTTACCCAGCACGACATCCGAGACTGTCTGGGCTTCCTCCACCGTGACATGGTTTACACGGCCTCTCCCAAAGGGTTGAGGGGTCTTGGCTGGTGCAGCTGGAGTCTGAGGTGCTCCACGTCCTGCTCCTGGCATAGGGGTTCTAGTCGGGGTAGCACCCAGGTTGAATCTGACTGGTGATGGACCTTGCTTTTGCGGGCAGTTGCTGGCATAATGTCCCAGTTGCTGACAGTTGAAACAGGTGAGCTTAGGAGTCACATTCCCAACGGAAGATTTCTTTAACTTCTTCTCAACGACCACGTCTGGTCGGATTTCAAGTTGAAGGATAGGCTCAGCCACGACCACATCTGGTCGTGGATCTTGAACACGAGCCACCTCTCGGCTCTCCTGACTCTCCGGATGGCCAAGACCAGTCTCGACCACTCCTAAAGCTGCGCTTCCCTCAACTCTGAGGTTACATTAGCTAAGATTTTCCTTCTAAAAGACATAAAGTCCTTCCAGTTCTCTTTTTCTAATTGCTTAATTGCTGCCGAGAGGCGTAAGCGCAAAAGTATTATTGTCATAATAGAAGGGTACCTTGGCCTTGCGGGTTTTGGCGCTTAAGAGGTTCAACTACTTGACCTCCTCGGCCGGTGCTTCAACCTCCTTGGCTTTAGTTACAGCCATATCTACTGACAGATTTTGCAGAGGATCTAGTCGAAATAAAACAACTTGAGCTTGCCGCGCCTTATCGGCAACTTTCATGAGTCGGCGCTTCTTGGGCGAGAGGCCGGACTTTTCTCCGTCACCATCCTGCGCCAATTGTTATCGGTCGACCTCTTGGTAGTCTCGACGGATTTTCCATCCCTACTTTAGAAAAGCAGAAAAGAAGAATTCTTGACGATCAGTAAAATTTCTACGACTAGTATCCGATCATAAGTTTTTCTACGACATTTCCATGATCATAAGTTTTTCTCGATCACTACCTAGTCGTAAGTTCTTCTCGATAACCAGCGGTTGTAAGTCTTTCTCGACTCACGAAGTCCTAAGGATAAAATTAACACTTGATTACCTTGGGCATCTCATCTTCTCCCTGCGGATACAATGCAAGGATTTGAGTAGCCACCACTTTGGATGGCGGAGATTTCTCTAAACAAGTTCGACTTGAGCGTCAATCTGCTTGTGAAAGATGCAGTGCAAGCAGATAAGACACTCATTAGACCACTTTGAAGAAGACCAAACCGAGAGCTAAGTCGAATATTCACTTACCCTCCTTATAGTCTCTCGGTGGTCTTGTGGTCCGTGATACCTCCACATAGGAGGTAATGCATTTCTTCAAAGGGTGATGCGACGTGTGATAAAATCCTTCACCACATGCCATTCAGTAAGCTCCTCTTCCTTCAAATCCTTGCTAGCTTGAATATAGGGGGCAATTCGGCCAAGATCCTTGTGAATAAAATCCCAGGAAGGAATCTTCTCGGCAGCCTTCCCCACAAAAGAGAGGCTGTCATCTTGGGTGATTTTCTAGTAAAACAACTTCTTCCTCCATCCCGACCACGAAGACCGGGTGAACATCTGAATGTACTCTTTCGACTTCCCGTCATGGAGCTTCAGACCACAATTCCCAGCAATTCCAGTTTGTCGAGCATTCCATAATAATATTGGAAGAGCTCGAGGTCCGCTGGAATTCCTAGGTATGCCTCGCACAAGTACACGAACACACTTAACATTGTGATGGAATTAGGACCATGGTTTACCAATTCCACCCTAAAGTGCTCGAGTACGAGTGTAAGAAAAGGGTGAGCAGGCAATCGAAGGCCACACTCACAATATGATCGAAGGCGGATTTTCCCAAACTCCCCGATGGCTAATCTTGCCAATGACGTAATCCACTTCACAAGAACCTTCTCTGGAATCTTCCCGGTGGCAACCAAAGCTTGAATCTTCACCGCATCCATTTCCGACTCGGCCCATTCAGAAACGGTTCCGGCCATCTCTCTCAGAAAGGGAAGGATTTGGATTGGGGAAGGTCTTAAGAGAAAGCTTGATCTGGTCGGCGATGGAGAAAGCAAGAACTCGATGAACAGCGGGAGCAATTTGGGGGAAAGTAAAAACCCGAATCTCACCCCCGGTAAGTATTTATAACCGCGTGCCTGAGTAAAAGATGTGGCAATCCAAGGGTTACCACCGCTTCAGGAACCGCTCCAACGGACAGGCCTGTGAGAGTCGATTACAATTCTCTAGTTTGTCTGTTCGAGAAAATCAGGTTTGTCTTTGCACCTCAAGCAAAATTACTTCCTTGACCAAGTCTTTTTGGTCAAATGAAATATCAATCGGAAAGATTTTACTTCCGATCACTATACTATGATACTTCGTAGTCATAAGGTTCTCTTCGACTACCTGGTAGTTGTAAGATCTCCAACAGCTTTCTTGACCAGTCAATATACGCTGTTATTCTACGGAGTAACAGCACATAATACTCCATTATCTCGACAAGCAAGCGCGGGGCGGCACGGAGGAGTTAATACCTCGGTGATTATTGCAAACATGCGCTCGTTATAGGAACCGATAAGGCGCCACTTCACCTGGAGAAACGGCCACTCCTTCACCGACTATATAAAGGTGGCGGTTAGAGAGGAATGGGATGGACAATAGGAAAGGCAATCGGGAAGATAGACACTATCCTCTGTAATAGTCTTTGTCTTTCTCTGATTGTAGAAAATACACTCAATACCATACACACACGAGGAGTAGGGTTGTTATTCTCTCCTAGAAGGCTTGAACCTATATAAAATCCCGTATCAATCTCTGCGTGATTTCATTCTTGGAGACCCCGAATCAAACAATCTTTACGTAAGATCGGTTCTAAAACACCGACACAACCCTTCATAAACTTATTCTGCGATGGAATGTTGGTCGTATAAATGCATCAATTGTTAATTGTGGTTTATTATTTCCTCATTCTGAATATGCTAGTCTGTAGGAGTTGTTTCTATTGAACATGCTATCTGATTGTTTGTACAAGACTAAGAACACAAGATGTGATAAAATCAGTAGGTCTAGTTTAGTGTAATTTGCTCACAATTCTCTGAGTAATTGTTTTGTATTGTAAAGTCTGTAACATGAATATCTCTGAAAACACGATGTTGTTCAGAAAACGCGCCCTTGCTTTAATTTCGCTATTGCTCTTCTAATAGAAACTAGAAAAATTAAATGGGGCTTCCTACTCTAGTTACCATAGCAGTTTTTCAGTTTGTGATATTATCATAAAACTAAGAAATTTTGTGATTGCTAATGCCTAATCTGTGATGATTGTAAGAAATGATGTTTATAAGTGGTGATTGCTTACTTGCATTTTTTATGCCATGTTCTAGTAACAAAAAGGAAAATGTTGAAACTCTTGCTTTTTTTTTGTCAAGTCTAGTCCAACCGTATGCCAATTATTGGTATTATATGTAGGTTATTTTACTACCCTTATGTAATTTTTATAACGTATCTGTATGCCAATCATACTCCTTACGTATATGTTTGGGAGAGTGTATAGTTAGTGTTTTTATCTATTCTCTTGATTGTGTGCCTAGTATACCATGAGTACCTTTTCAGTTCAATGGGTAACTTTTATTTGTTTATATAATTAATTTGTTTGCAAGGCAAATTTAGTTAATTGGTTGGGTAACTTCTATTTTTTCTCAGATAAAATATGTTTCCAAAGGAAATTATCTTGAAAATACCTAGTGGATATCAACTTGCAATCCATGAAATTTTAGTTCATTGAGTATGTAACTTATATAGATAGCAAGTAAGCGAGATGGCAGAGGACCGTCTTCGCCGCCGTCATCGGCGTCGCCGAATACATCCGGATCTCCGAGCAAAGTGGTGCGTAGTTTAGATGGCGAGGAATATCGAAATTGCCTGCGGCCGAATGACTATTACGGTGGTTAGTGACGTTGGGATCCTCCGAGTCCCAAGAAAGCGGCGAGATTCCGGACCATCATGGATACTTGAAAGGGAATGGGTCGTTATCACCACACCAAGTTTGGAAGTCTCGACGATATAGAGAGAGGCCACCGTGGTGAAATTCGAGCTCGTTCATTATCCCGTATGACCGAGCACATGTGCAACGGCAGGCGTTGCTCGCGATGGGACATGCGTGGAGGACTTTCAAGAGCACACTTATCACGAAATACGTGAACACGGGTCAGCCGCCCTTCACGAAGTATCAATTCTTGTCGCGGGATATATGGGACGCCTTTGTGCAGATGAAGATGACAGTCGAATTTCAGGAGCAAAGTGCGGTGCACAAAGCTTTCCAAGCACGAAAACACTCACCCCCACAAACTCGGCACCGCTGGGTACGCAAGTAAAACCACGGAATGGGCGGCGGAGGACCAGAACGCAACCCGGCCATTTGCTGATATCGAAGACGAGCGCGCCCGAACCTAGTTAAAAGTGAGGGCATCAACCACGTTTTCGGGCGGCATCTCTTTCATGAAACTCGCAGCATTTGAGGCAAAGGTCCCAACGCGTCGATAAATATGTCAAACTACGTAGTTGTTAATAAGTCCATAACTTCATAGTGTCTATAATAACATCATGACCTCTTGCAGCAAACATTGACTTCCACATGTTCCCAAGGCTCATTCAAGGCGAGCGAGGAGAATGATCTACTATCTACAGCCCTAGGAAACAAGGAGCACCCGGATCACACGCGAGGCGTTGGGGTTTACGTACCTTGGAGGGATGGATTCCGACACGACTCCGACACATAAAGGAGTAGGAAAAGATCCAAGGCCGAGCACGACGCCCGGTTGGAACAGGTGCTTACTGCAAAATTTCAAGGACATATAACAAGATTGCAGGATCAAATGAATCAACTCCTCAACCAGTTGCAAGCTGCCCCCGTTATTTTGGGAGCCAGTCCTCCTCAACATTGGAGTAGCGTCGCGTCCACGCCAAATTATGAACATGACGACGTCCAATTACTTATCGACGACATCAAGGTATTGTACATCTTTGGAATGCTCCAAAGATGGACCTATGGGATGCCTTAGCTAATTGCGTATCATTTTGTAGGAGCCGAAGCCCTGCAAGCTCCAAGTGAGGATAGTTGGGGTCCATTTCTATTGAGGTTGGGTGGGTGATGGTGTATCCATACCAGAAGAGACAAGGTAGCATACGGTGCCCGGTGGCGAGGGTTACGCCAGGGTCCAGGTGGACATGGTGCATGACAATTTCATGGCCGTTCCGCTGGAGATTCGCCCAAATGAAGACATTAGAACACTAGGGGATGCCATGTACACTTTTATCTAGTGCCCAAGAAGGACATCGCCCTGGACCCTATAGTGCCACGCTCTCGACACGATCGTGCCTCTCCAACAGGACCCTCGATGACTCCACCTCAACCTTCGCTTCAAAAGTCCACCTCATTGGTTCCCGTGGAGAAGACGCCGAAGGAACAAGAAAAGCGTGCCACCATATCGGTTCCCGAGTCGTCTCATAGGAAGACGTGTAGCGGGCTAGTCGTTAAGGCCAAATCGAAATCAAAGAACATTAAGGTGCCTCCAAAGCCTCGAAATACTCCCTCGAAGTCTGTTGGCCCCGACCACGTATTAGCTCACTGCCGAGTAGGTTGTCGAGCTTTGCATATCTAGTACATGCGGAAGACCAAAGAGAAGGGTGTGATATCGAATCACCGCCGAGACACGAAGGAGCATTTCTTCCAGCAGAGCCGGGCCACTTGTGGGCTTCAATGACTTATTCGACCTATTCAACCTCGATGACCTCGACGCCGCTTCTACGATGCCGACATCAGAATCGTATAATCAAGTTCTCATACCACGTAATACCGATAAATATCACAACTCATTGCTTATGTATAGATACATGATGAAAAATGCCCAAGGATGGCAAGAACCGGTGGGTTTCCTCGACCCATACGTGGTCTCTGAGCAAACCATCAATGAAGATGCATCCTACGTCGAGAAATACATAACGACGGGATTGCTTGCTTAGGACGATAAGGACTATATATTGGTGCTCTACAACCAGAAGTAAGTGCTTCACTACTTGCTATACAAATTTTATTTGTACTTTATATACAGCACGAACTTAGGTTTAATGACTATAGCGACATACATGAGTAGGTACCACTGGATCCTTTTAGTCATTATACCAAAGAGGAACAATGTAATATACCTTGATTCCCTACTCAACAAAACCCACGACTTCACCCTTGTGAAAGGAATACTCGACAGGTTTGCTCATTTCCTTCATACATAACTCTATTGTAATCTTCCTTCGTATGAAATGGTCGAGGATAACCTTTTGGAATCATGTAGGTCGTTCATCACCTATGTTGTCGAGGGAGGGGCATACAAGGGATCGAGCGTCACACTGCAACACAGGACGCGATTTCCGGTACGCGCTAGAACACAATAATCTTATATCATACTTCGTAATAATGTGTCTCGAACTAACTATACCTATATATGTGATTCTATTTTTGCAGTGCCGCCAGCAAAAACAATATCACCTATGTGCATTCTACATTTGCCATCATATGTAGTAAATCATGAGTGCTAAGATGAAGGATCCCGAGGTTTGTCAATCTAAAAAATAATTATTTCCTAATCATAAATTTAAATATATATATATATGCTTACTACTTTACTCCTGCTAGCGACAGGGCTTGAACATAGATTTAGATGCACTCGTTGTGAGAGAGATCTCGGAGGTTCGAGGGAAGCTATGCGGCTTCATCAAGACGAAGATCGTTAACGCCGATGGAGAGTTTCACTCCGTCGACACCTCTGAACCACCTTCAAATAATTGATTCAATTGTAATTCACTTTGAGTAGTTGTAATTCAATTGTAACTCTAGCGACAATACTTGAACATATTCTTTTGTAATTGATTTTGATGTGTAAATGATCACTTTGAGTTGTCAACAATTGATTCATTTGTGATGTATCTGTTTTACACTGCTTGTTTCAGAGGGCATGGCTAGCAATTCCTGAGGCTAGCCAAAAAAAAGTTAGGTATAAAGTACTATCACAGACGGTTTTTTGTTGAAACCGCTCGTGAAGGGCTAGTATCATCGACGGTTCTATTTATAAACCATCGTGATCGTAGAATATCACAGCGATTCTATTTACAAACCGCCTATGATATGTCTCCAATCACATATAGTTTGTAAATAGAACCGTCTTTGATATCCTACATATCACGAGCGGTTTTTGTGGAAATAAATGCATGATAGCCTTTCACTGAGCAGCTTTTGGTGAAACCGCTCGTGATACTAGCCCTTCACATACGGTTTCAATAAAAACCGTCTATGTTGTGCCTTAAACCGTCTATTATCACAGACACACAAATTCAGACGGTTCAAAAATCGTCTGTGATGACGGTTCCGAACCGTCTGTGATGATCTTGTCTGTACTAGTGTTTGTTAGTGCGTAACTTGCTGCTCCGTTTGTGGAAATGCATGCGTGCTGCTGCGAGAGACGAGGTTTTGAGGCGAGGTCCCCAGGAGATATACACTTTGATACAGGGAGTTAATGCCATGCGGTCCTGAACGGGATTCATTCAGGAACGTGCGCCTCCCAATTGGGAGATTGAGAACCGTCTATGATGATCATATCTGTACTAGTGTTTGTTAGTGCGCGACTTGCTGCCTGTTTGTGGAAATGCATGCGCACTGCTGCGAGAGACGAGGTTTTGAGGCGAGGTCCCCAGGGATATACACTCTGATACAAGGAGTTAATGCCGCCCGGTCCTGAACGGGATTCATTCAGGAACGTGCGCCTCCCAATCGGGAGATTGAATGTGGTGGATGCAGCGTAATGTAGCGCCCCTGTCCATGCAACTCGACCGCCCAACCATAACCATATGTTGAAATGATGTGATGGATACGTGCGTTACGTACGTGCCGCTCCTGTGCTCGACGACTGCTAGCTCGTGCTCCCTCCGTCCCACTCGATTGGTACTGCGACCGTCAGTTCGAGGCCTCACAGGAACTAGTAGAAGTACTCCACAATGTGATCATGCAACCACCCTGCTGCTTTATGTTGGTTTCTTCTGAGAAGAGCTTTCATCTCGATGCTATTGCAATTTCCTTCTGTGAGTATACTAACTATTTTGTTCGGGTATTTTTAATTCAGTTGGATGTTTAGTTTAGCTGTGGATGCATGTATTGTTAGAGATATGATTCGGTTCCATGTATATCAACCGAATCAATTGTCGCTTGAGAGAACGCAAGCGAGGGTACCAGCGGAGGACTCGGCTGAGGTGGCAGCATTGAGATTTGCAGCGGAAGAAGTGCTCATGGTGGAGAGTATCGGTAGCTTGATACCAAGTAGAAAAATAAGAGGAAGCATGATAGATGAAGAATTGTCGCCACACGTTATGGCATAGTCTTTGCATGTATATATCAGATTACATGGTGCGTGTATTGCACAGCAAGATGAATCACAAGAAGATAATTACAGCCAAATAACAGTAACAGGAGATTGATTCGGTTGTTACGTATGGACCGAATCATATCTCTAACAATTGATTCGGTTGATATACTGTTGGGCTAGAGTCTCTACATAGAGAAGAAGCCTAAAAATCAGCCCATAAACTTGAAAACTTGTAAACCGTTGATTGCTCTATTGACTAACGGTTGAGATGTCTTCTCCTTAATGAGGGGAAGAAAAACCTTAGCCATTTCCTTGAGCTACTGCTGGAAGGAGAGGCTTAGGAGGGGAGAAGCATATGCACACAACAAAACAAAAGAGGGAAAAGAAGAAGAGGAGCTCTGTTCCATCTCGGGTGATCCTGCACAATCTTCATCAAGACGTCGATCGGAGTAGTAAATATGGTTGGATCTGCCTCAAATTTGGTTTGTGAGTCCCTGACTCGTAGCTATTTGTTGGTTGAAGCTATCCTTATTGGTTCACTACAAGTAGAGGTGCTGAACTTTTAGTAATTGCATTGTTTAGCCCCATCATATACATGAAACCGAATAATATCTCTATGTTAGAACTAATCGAAGAAGCACTTAGTCGATCAGTAGGAGACACGCTCGGCTTGAAGCAATCGGCAGAAAACGATCCAGCACACGCACGTAGTGATCACGCTGGAAACACACGCTTCCGCTAGAACGCTATGGAATTCACGAACAAAGAAGCGACAAAAAAAACTTTGGTGCTGCATGCAAACTGCATGCAACGCTTTTCTTATTGCTTTGACTCAGCTCACATAGCTATTCTTCCTCTCTAGCTTGCATTGGCTTACTCCTGTTACATTGCTTATAAAGGGCAGTGCGCTTGCGAGGCAAATCACGGACTCAGTTCAACGACTCGGATCTGGCCGAGATGGTGTATACAAACTCAAAACTAAACGAACTCAATGCCGGACTCGGCTCACATATTCGTATACGGACTCACACCCGACTTTTATACGGCAAGCATACGTATACGAACTGAAAAAACTCTAAACTTAGAAACTAATACTATAAACGAGATTAACTCTAACACTCTAGCATGCATGCAGGGTCAACATTTTAGAGTTTAGGCTTGGTTGGCCATAGTTCGAGCTGCATGCAGATGATTAGCTAGCCATCGATCGATTAGGTGCTCTGATCAGTCGACCAATTGATTTTTATTTATTTAAGGGAGCTTAAATCCCTCATTTCAATTAATGAAATCAGCTACTACAGTATAAGACAGATCGGGCGTGGAGCGCGGGCGGGCTGGAGGCATGCCGGCCTCGCACGCCAACTGAGCACCGCTCAGTTCCTAGTCGACCACTTGATGATCAATGATTAACGGTAGTTGCAATTTGGAAGAACAAGCCGCGCCTCTTATTAATTGATGACCAGACTATTTCCTCGGGGCCTGGGCTCTACACATTTCTTGTCGATCTGAATGCGCTACTGCATAGGCGATCTTTCCATGAATTGGATATTACTGCTTACCGGGCGATGAAATAGTTCTTGAAAATTTGAAGATTGCCATGCATTTCTTGGAAAAAAAAAAGGAGAAAGAGATCATTCATCACGTACACGTCGCGTCTGAAATTTCAGTGATGTTGCCACCTTCAACAGTGCACATCAATCAGCCCAATCACCGGCTCTTACTGACAGCAAGAAAGAAACAAGTAAAATAGTACACCTCCCAGATTAAAGATTCCTATCCTGAAACACGGATGGAATTGACCATATCTGAAAGGAGATCCATGGACTAGACAGATGTGGCTCCACTATTGCTCTCAAGGGACGCTCCAGCTCTGCATGCTCTGAGTGTGCTATTTCGAGGAGAAAAATATCCAATTGTCCGAGACCCGGCACAAACAAAAAACTGAAGATCTCATGAGATCCTGCCTGTTTTTGTGTTGCTCTGTAATAAGAGCCTATGAAAAACCCTGTAATCCTGTAACTGCATCTGTACCTCTGAATAACGCAATCTTATCGATGCAGCTGTACTTATGAAAGAACCCTGACATGTGGTTTTGCTTTAATCCCGAGGATAGACGGAAGGAATAAGTATATATTTCGTGTCTTAAATATTCGGTCCATTTAATTTTTGTCTCTCGTCTATAATATCATGTAAAACACATTATCGAACTATCAATACCGTATAAAAGATACTCCTTAATTTGTTTTAGAGTGGTTTTGTGCCACGTCCACACTGGCCTTTGTCACGACTCACCATCCATGTGAACAGAAGAAAGAATAAATTTAATCCCTCTCTCCTCATTCTCCCTATTTGTTCTCACTCTCTGTCTTCTCCCCTGGTGGTGTGTAGCGGCGTGATGTCTGGCAGCAGGTTACGGCGAGACGCATGTCGTATGGCCAGCAAGTTGGCGGCCAACAAAGTGAGCACGATCGGAGAAGACGGATCCTGATGGCGCGGCAGAGAGACAGTCGAATCCGGCATCTCCGTCGCCTCCGCCGCCGGGTCCCCGTCTTCCTCGCCTTAGGCATCGGATCCTGACCTTCCTCGCTTTGATGCCACAAGATCCGCCATCTTCCTTATCTCTAGCCATGAATCTAGGTCCAATTGCACCCGCCGTCGTCGAGTCCACCAGTTCCGCACCTCTCGGTGTACACCTCTCGTCGAGTCCACCACCGTGTGGAGGAGTACATCTCCACCTCTGTCGGATCCGATCGACTCTGTTGCATCCGGTCGTCGATGTGTACTCCGCATGTGCCCTCTTCGTCCACATTCCAATAGCGAGGTGCATGCCCTCCTCCGCCGCTCGTCCTTCTTCTCAGCCTCCTTCGAGTCATCGCCTCCATCTCCATCTCCAGTGACCCCAACGCCGACAACAAGCACCTCTTCTCCACCGGCGGCTGTGGGTGCGCCATTCTAGTGGCACAACCTCTATCCCTTCACAGGGCCCAGGTTCCTGATGGCCGAGGTCTCTATAGTTAGCACCGACTTCTAGGAGGTCATTGGGAGCATCATTGCCATTAAGATCCTCAACCGTAGGTTCTTGCCGCTCTCGGCCAGCCTCGTCTTCGTGTTTCCCCCTCTCTTTCCTTCGCCGCTCTCTCTCTCCCCCCTTAGCCAAAAACCGGTGCCAGCGCGGATGTTGACGTGACACAAAACCGCTCTAAAACGGACGAAGGAATATATTTTTGTGCGGTATTGACAGTTCGATGATGCTTTTTACCCGGTATTGTAGATGATGGATAAAAATTAAATGAACTAAAAAGTTGAGAGACGAAATATATAATTATTCCCAGGCAGAATCACCGCTACAGGTTTATGAAATGAACCTGTAGAAAATTGCATAATTTAAAGAAAAAATCGTTTCTCTGCGTTCCAAGGGAAAACGTGCAGTGTAAACCTATGTTTAAATGTTAGTACGTATTTTTTTGCGATGACTAACTTTTTTTAAGGAAAATTCTAGCACTAACTTGCAAACTACTCAGGTGAGCCATCGGATAAATTTTGAACAAAACAAATACTTTTATTCAGTCCTAGTCGTCAATTTTCTAGCCTGACGACGACGCGAGTACATGTTGAAAGCATCTGAATGCCAGTTATATCGCGCTCGACTAGCACAAGGGATCGATGTACGGACACTGTCACACAGATTCCGCATCTGAAAATGGCGGTCACATTGCGTGTCACGTTTTGTCAAAGGCCTTGTGACCGACCGACCAAACAGGAAAAGATGAAGAAACGAGTACCTGTAAACGTGAAAAACCAAGCTCCTATCTACTACGCAACACAACCACGTAACCACTGAAGTCCACGCACGCACGTACGTACCCATTCATCAGGCCCGTACCCAGGTGTGCAGGATGATCAACCATACTGAGCCCTATTTTCAGCCAAACCTTTAATTATTAATGGGTTAATTCTTGTATTAGTAAAATGTTGTCCCTCAAGATTCTCTTTCTTCCTTTGATCTCTTTTGTTGTTGCACAAACACGGCTACTACTGCCTCATAGTTATTGTAAGCAAAATTAATTTTTCCCCACTGAAATCTCGCTCTAACGTTGGTGTCACTTATTGTGAGTTCAAGACCTTAAGCACACAATGTTTCCTCTTAAGTTTGTGTTTGTTGTCTTGTATTCTTGATCTTTGTGCATTCCTGTCATTGGGCTCTCGTGTTGCATCATTTATTTGTCGCAATGAACCATTTGTGCTGCGTTGGAGCCGCTATGAACCATACATGCATGATTGCAGTTGTGTCTAACCGTTGTTCTTAAATTTTTAATACTACCTCGCTTATTATTTCAATTCTTTCTTGTATTTGTGCATATAGGTGATGTTCTAGTTTTCGAGCATGTTTCCTAGAAATTAACTTTGATAATAATGTTGGTAATGTAATATCGACAGTTTTAATGTTAAAATCGACAACATTGTTGTTTATTTTTCATATATACAGTATCTAACCATAATTTTTAGCAGCTGGACCTCTAAAACATCATGTATGCATCCATGATCCATTCCTGCAACGCCGCGCGTGGCGTGAGGCATGAGCCAAGCTGGATTTGCCTTTCCTTTGCGGAATTTTCTTTATTAAATAACATTTTTTAAAATTTTATTTTAAAGTTAACCTCCGACACACTTTATTTCCAAATCGACCTCTTTGATCACGCCACCATCCAGCGTGACAAAACAACGTTGTCACGCTTAGACAAACTCTTAATCACGCTATGAGTGGTGGCGTGGCAAATGTTGTTTGGTCACGCCACAACCGGTAGGCGTGATCAAAATCTATTTGTGGACTTATCGCGTGGCGTGATAAGCGTTATTTTGTTACGCGTGGGTGGTGGCGTGATCAAAGAGATCAGATTTGGAAATAAAGTGCGCTGAAGGTTAACTTTAAAATAAAAATTTTAAAAAGGTTAATTAATAAAAAAAATCTCCTTTGCGCGGCCGACCTGTTGCCCCCGCACCGAAATACACACGCGCACGAACGGGAGAAAGTCTCCTCGCCGGCATCGATCGATCGGCATAAACCGATCCCAGCGACTTTCCCGAGCTACTGCACCTCGCATTCATGGCCCTCCCTCGACCTCACTGTTCACGCCCGTACGGGCACAGCCGCGGGTAGGGCAGGGCACCGAAGCGCGGCTGGCCCATGCAACGCAACAACGCAGCGTCGCAACAAATTAAAGGTCGAGCTAGGATAGGAGGGACCCCCCCCCGCGCACAGGAAGGAAGGAGGAACATTGCCATCCTACGTCCTGCAGCGGTTCAACGCAGCGAGCGACCGCCCCTGCCACGGCCAGCTACCGGGCTAGCTGGCGCCCGGCTCCACCTCGCCCGCGCGGCCCACTCCCCGCTCGTCCGTGCGCGTCGCGGGCGCGCGTACGGCGGTGCGTGGCGTCCGTCGGCGCACGGGCGGATTTAAGCGGATCTGGGTCGGGCAGGACGCCGAGCGCGCGCGCGCGCGACAGGCTGTAGCGCGCGTGGCGCTGTTGGTTGGTGCGGGCGCTGGCCGTGCCGGTCGATCCATCTGATCCGACGGACGAAACCACCGTGCATCTCTCCATGCGTACGTGCATTATTCCGTGCGTGCGTGGCACGGTCGAGGGCATTTGCTGCCGTGTGATGACACGTATCGGGTGCGTGCAGTAACGAATCTTGGGGACGCGATTAAACGGGTGAACCTTCAGAAAAACAAGTGGAGTGGAGTAACTTGCGCTGCTGGTGCGCATGGCCTCCTGCTTCCTGGGGAGTGTGGACTGCTAGTAGATGTTGGCTCCATGTGGTTTATTGAGACCCGTGTCGTACGGGCTGGAGGGGATCTTGGCCGCGGACGTGTACGGGCCAGTACATGCGTCGGTGCCAAGCGAATCAATGTTGATGTGTGCATTACTCCAGTTTACTACTCCTTTTGGCGGCATCCGTTAATTTACTGGCAAGTACTGGCGCTTAATTAGCGGGTACTACTAGTACGACAAGTAAGCATGGGATGGGAATGCATGGGATCGGTGCAGCTTGGCTTCCATCTAGCATTGAGGTCCCTGTACAGTCTATAGTCAGGTTACATCACTGCTAGCTACTTTTTTTTCGAGAACACTCACTGCTATACCGTGAGCCGTTTGATCCTACTTTGGGCAGCTGATTTACGAAGAGATAAAAAACCAAGAAATCCACAACATATCACGCAAGCGATTCTGAATGCCGCCATTGCATGCATCTGAAGGCCTCAAGCACTACTACATTAATTCCGTGGTAGTGCACACAAATACACAATGGCTTCACCACTGTAGTCAATTTTGTGAACGGTCCTGCGCACTAAGCTAGCCGGCTTAGCGAGAAATCTCGGACCAGGCAAGGACGGTGCAGTCCGAGCTTCACGATCGGGCTTGGCCGATCGATCGAACGACCCTCGTTCACTGACGGTGGCCGACCGACCGACCGCTGGGCGAGCTAGTAAAACACTGGCCTACAAAGGCATGCGCCAGTTTCTATTGCGTTGGTTGGGGGAAAAGGCCCTGCTGCTAGCTGCAGGTATCAATCACGTCTTAGCTTGCATGCAATGCAAGTCGCTCGCAAAAATTATTGGGCTGCACCGCACAGGCACGCGTCGCGGCACTGTGGTTCCTTGCCGCTCGAGCTCGAGAGCGCCTCTAGAAAAGGAGCGCGCGCCATGTTGAAGGCTGTGCCGCCACCTGAGACGTCCTCTCCGCACCCTGTGTGCCCTCTGCGAGATCGCTGGCTGCACGTACGGACAGGCCACCACCGCCCACGCGTTACGTCGACCGCCTGGTTCGCCCCTGTTGCTCTCGCTTTTCTGTCCCAAAAAGATCATCATCATGGTGTCATGGTTGCGTTCGTTCGTGAATTCATCTGGTAAATAGAGGTGTCGGGTAGGAGAGGCGTATAGTAGTATAGCGTAAGCTATAATTGATGTTGTTCGGCCTGAGCTGAGGTGGGCCAAGCCCAGACGTCGCGCCGCCCAGAGGCTAGTAGTGTGTTGAGGTGCAGTGGCCTAGACTTCCGCGGCAGGTGCGAATGACGCAGGGATTTCGTGGCTTGGTGCGAGGCCACCCGCGCGTTGCGGGCCTGCGTGAGGGTGGCGGGCGGGGTTGCCTTGCCGATGGCGCGGCCCAGAAAATAGCAAGAGACCCATCCTGATTGCTTGCAGACAATAGCATATCCTGGAACCTAGCAATTTTGCTCCCAGGCAAAACCCGCCAAGCCTCCATATTGTTAAATTCATGAACACCAGACGAACATCTGTTGTGCCAACATTTCCCGGGCTAAAGGAACTTAGACTCCATGGCGCCACTTCCTCGAATACTAGCTGCACTCCGGTGAAACCACCCAAGTCGACAAACTCAGCCATGGATGCACCCTGGCTTGACCTTGGATAGCAAGGAAAAATCGAGAGGTACGCTGCGGACGATAGCCACGGGGAGGAGCATTGCGTCAGATTTTGAGCTAGGGTCGTTCCTGCGCAACTATCACATGTTGTTGGAATTAATATGGGCTAGACCCAAATATTATATTCTAATTAATTCTGGTAAATCTCAAAGGCCCATGTGCAAGTCTTTGAAAGCTGTTTAGTCCACATGGAGGGATTAAGGGAGTGACACCGGTTTAAAAGGTGGAACGTGGTAGCCCTCTTGTGGAATTGGAAAGAGACAACACACGCCAGACGCTTCGCTCGCCTCGACATGACTTCGTAATTGATGGCGAATCAATGGTAACCTTTGGACTCATTTCTTTTGGCTATTTAAGAGAACTAAAAGTTGGTTACGGTTTGATCTTTCCACTTCCACGATTCGTAATTCCACGATTCTTGGTGATCTCCATCTGGCGAGGCGTGTACTACGTTCAACATCAATCGCCGTCTACTACGTTCTACACCGCTACGCCATGATGAGCAGCGTCCTCATCAAGAACTCTATTGCAACTTCTTCTTCCACAGAATCTGAGTATGCATATATCTTTCTTGTTAGTTGGTTTGCTTTACTGTCTATTGTTGTCTTGAACATTGAGATAGGAATGCTAGTTTCTGTTCTTCTAGAATCTGGTATTGCTATAGTGTTCTTTGTGATCTGCTTTGTGAAAATAGCTAGAGTATTTTTCATGTTTCATCTAGCATATTTCTGGATTAAAGTAATTCGAAAATTGCTTATATATTCATCAATCCAAAAACCTTATTACAAGCATAGGCATTTTTCATCAACTGGCTTTTTTCTTTACGTAAATAATCGAATCGCCGATCTTACGAAAATAAGCGAGGAAAATGGCGTGGAATATCACGGAATGGAATGGGGGTCGCTCTTTATTGATATGAACTGGATTTACAAGATGTGGCTAAGTACTACCCTGAATTACCTTGAATGGAGGAATGTAACCGAGCAATCGGACTTAGAATATGAGTCTAAAGGTGATTATCTAACTTCTAATTCCACCGCTTAGGCTTACGTGCATATCTTTGCCTTGGCCTTGTTTTGTGTGTAGCCTATCGTCTCCCTTCTTGTCTCTGTTTCTTTTTCTCTCCTTTCGTCTCTCGTGCTTCACCTTTAAATAACTTCCGAAGAGGTGGCGATTACTCTGGAGAAGACGTCCTGGTGAAGCGTTCTGTTGGTCGGAGCGGTAGAAAGTTAGCAATGTGCTAACTTCCTTGATTGCTTGTGAAAAGCTTAACCGTAGGGTGGTTAATAGTCGATGTCTCGAGGGTTGTACCGTCGCATGGTTTGGAGCGTATATAACACGTGTTCCATTCATCATACGATAAGAAATACCGATTCATAATTTTACGGCGGTTATACGGTGAGGATTAGGCACAAAGCCTCATCAGGCAGGTACCCATTAAGTAACCTCTAGAATACTAACGACCGGGAGGTCGTCGGTCTTAGGGATTACGACCATGAAAACGTATGGTCTTTTATTATATATTAAAATAATACATATATGTTTTAATCCTCGTCGGCTAGCCCCGAACTTTAAATGAACTGGTCGTGTATATACCTTTTCCGATGAAATCGTATCGGCGAACCCCATTTAATGTCGTGGTATCTGAGTGATGCGTGTTCACTTTAAAGTTGAGAACTTGCCTTGGGAAGCGAAGAGTTCCTCTGTCGTTTGAACAAAAAGAAGCTTTTTGTCGGTTGGACTTTTGTAGGAATCCTTGAAAGTATCGGAAGGTTATAAGATCTCCTCTCATTGGGCTCTTAGAATTTTATGCTTCCAAAATCCTTCGATCCTTGAGCTTCTGCCAAGAAATCCTCCGAGTCTTTTCTGTTCTTAGACCACAAAGTCTCCAACTTTTGCTACTCATTCTTGAGGATTTTCGCCATGTCGGAGCAGATTACAAAGTGGTTGCCTTCGGAATTGGGCAAGAAAAAGCTTGAGGCTTTGGCGAAGATGGGAATGCTCCCAGATAGAAATCTGATTAATTGGAGACCGGCGACTGGAGAGCATTTTCCGAGCCGTGAAGATGAGGAAATCCCTGTTTTTCTCGCCTACATCGAATGTGGGCTGAGATTACCGGTACACAAATTCCTCCTCCGCGTTCTTGAACATTACGGGGTGGAATTAGTGAATTTGGCCCCAAATTCGATCGCAAATATCAGTATTTTCGCATATTTGTGCGAGGCATACCTGGGAATACAACCGAACTTGAAGCTCTTTAGTTATTTCTACCGCATGGTGATGGGAAAATCATGCAAAATCTGAAGCGGCTCTGGGGAATGCACATTGCGTCTTCATGACGGGAAGGCCGATGAGTACATCTTCATGTCTGTGAAATCTTCGTGGTCGTCATGGAAAAAATCTTGGTTTTACATGATTCTACGAAAACGATGGCCTCTACTTACGGAACTAGAGCAAGTGAAAACTCCAAGTGGAAGGAAACAGTAAAAAAGACGAGGATAGTCAAGAGATGGGCGGATGCCATCTCGACTTCTTGAGTCGGGGCTTGACTTCGTGGCATGTGGTGAAGGATTTCACCTTTCGTCGATTAGCCCATTGAAGCTCAGGACTCATTCCTGCTCTGGTGCCTTGATCGTGATGAAGCTACCTCGAGAAGGTGGTAAGTCTTTGAGATAAATTTCGATCGGTATTTTGATTTGATTAATGTATTACCTTAAAATCTGTCTATTCTTCCTTCATTAAAGCTCTTTCCTGGGAAATTAGAGAACGAGTCGGGGATGATCATGCGGGGAGCTGGAGAAAATTTGAATGCCCCAAGATCTTAGCCAGTAACTCCTATTGAAGGAGGCTGGCAAGGCTTAAGGTAATTTAATCAAAATTCCTTTTACCATGTGTATACATATATTAGACCAGATTTCCAATCGTGCTCTACTTTTGCGATCGGTCGGATTGCGAATCATACAATCTGGTGAGAATCAACGTCCACCTTAGTTCCGGCGAGTGGTGCCTGAGGCACTTGAAGGAGATGAATCCCTCGAGGTAATAGAACATTTCGGAATCATATATGTACGAATTTTTTAGATAAAAGGATTTCTTCACCCAATCAAATTTGTTCTTTGATTTAGGTGGATAAGCCCGAGGGCCCGCAGAATGTAGCTGCGGAGGCATGAGACTCGAGTGGTCGTGCCGCGACCTTACGGTTATTCTTGAAACAAGCGATCTGGAGATTGATGAAACCACTCCTCAGGCAGGATAGTCGGGAATGCGGTCCTTGATGGGCTGGTCGAGGACATAACCAGAGCATCTTGTTGGAGGATGTGAGGGTTCCAACAAACCTTGCTGGTCCAGAACCAGCAAAATTGGAGGAGAAGAAAAGGAAGGCTAGCGGCACAGATTTCTCTCTTGCGCGTTTCAGAGTCAAATCCCGGAGATTAACAAGGTATGTACAAATGAAAGTGGTCGTATAAGTATGTACCTCTAATAATTCCTTGATGATTTGATACTTTGAACTCCCCATCTTGGTTTGCATAGGTCTTACGGTGTTCGGTCGTTTCAGACTGTGTTCTTCTGAGGACTGGCACTGTGGAAGTTCAGACGAGCACTTCTCGGGACAAAGTTCCCGAGGAATAGTGGTCGAAGAAGCCCCGAGCGGTGACAAGAACAGCGGTTGAGTTAGATCCTTTGGTGATTGAAACCCCTTCGTGGAGGTAGATGCCTCGAGAGGTCTCAACAGGTTCGATCCTCGCGATAACCCTTCCCAACCTAACAAGTTCCTTTTCGTCCCCGATTCATCGAGGATAAGGAGCTTGATGAGGCGTGGCGAAAGTATCGGATACTCAACTCAAGATGCACCTTGATTTGATTTTTTTGGTTATAATGACCGTAATTCGTAAGTATTCTCGACCCGACTTCATAGCTCTTCTTTAAAAAGTTTATAAGAAACTTAAGAAAGAGAACGCTATTTGTGTAGCATTTGGTCGAGAACTTTCTTTGTGATCGGAGGACCGACCAATGAGTTAAGGACTTGGAGCAAAAGCACTCCGAGTTAGAAAGTAAGAACTTTTCCTTTTGAACTTTTGTTTCTTCTTCAATACTTTGCTCCTCTACAATTATTCTCCTTATCGTATTCGATAGATCTGGAGAAAATAAAAGAGGAGGTTGTGGTGAAAGCCAAGATGCTCTTCTTGAAGAAGAAATAAAAGCTAAAGACCGATCATTTCTTTGAAGCAAGTTCACTAAAGACAGGTTGATCATTGAAACAACGACCAAATATGAAACACTTAGCAAAACAAATGAAGGTAATATGTCGTAAGCTTGATTTTTTCCTTCACTTATGCTTGTGTTCATTAAGCGATTTGTTTTGCAGAGCAAAGCGCAAATCTTGAATAGAGTAAAAAACTCGAAATTTGAGCGAGGATAAGGCGGCTCTTGCTCAAAATATTGATGAAAAGATTCATGCTTTGAACAAGATGATCTTTGATATGGGATCGAGGATCAAGCACGCCTTCCTTAGGAGATCCAATAGAGAATATGAACTATTTGGGTCAACTTCTAGAGGATCTTAAAGTTACGCTCAAAACTACTCGGACGAATTATGCGGGCCTAAAAGCAGGCGTTGCAAGTGGAGTTAGTTTTGCTTTGCAAACGAAAGCTTAAACCCTCCATTGATCTCCAAGCTGTTAAAGATGACTTCAGCCGCCCACTGAGGAGGCGACCAAGTTCATGGAAGAACTCGGGCCACTCGGAGATATAGTTGTAGAGGAGATGGAGGTCGAATCTCAGACAAGCGATGAGTTAGGTGGGAATATTTCTTAGAGTAGGTTCTGCAAGTGTAAAAATATTTGAATATCTATGAAAACTTACCTTTTATGTCATTGACAAAGCTTTTGTTTATCTGTTTGACTTTTTTCAAAATTCTCATATATTTCCTAGCCCATCGCTTTATAGTAGAAGAACGTTCTTGTACAAGCGGTGAGCCAAGAAAGAGAATAAAAAGAGGTCATAACCATGTATGTGAGTTTTGAAGGTATGTTTGGACATGTAAGACAAAAGCGATCGTTCTTGATACTAGGAAATCAAATGTGGTCGGGACCGGTATGATTTCGACTAGTTATAGATCTTTGTTTGTCATAATGGAAATACCAATCAAAAACACTATATATGGAAAAAAGACTTTGTCAAACTTGACATAAGAAGAAATGCAAATATGTATGCAACAAATTATAAGTGAACTTTGTTTATATCTATTGTCCCATAATGCAGTGGAACTAATGCTAAGACACGAAGGCATCGACACATTTCTTGAAAGCGTGTTCAAATTACATATCCATTGGTAGCGAGGATCGTAAGAAAAGAACCGTCGCTAGGAAGCTCCTTCGATTAGGCGGGACCACGTCGCGAAAAAGGAGAGACTTGACTAGGAGGCTTTCCGTGTCGACCGAGAGCAGAGACAAGAATAGACGGAATCTTAAAATAATGAAGCATAATCTTGAATCGTAAGCATATCATTCATGAGATAGTTAGTTGTGTGGCGCTCACGATTACTCATTTTCTTTGAGAAAAGAGTGTAGTCGTCAGCGTGGGAATCATTTGAAGAAAAATGCTCACGACTAGGACCATAGAGTATCGAGAGATCCTTAAAAGGATATCGGAGAGAAAATGTCTTCTCGACCGGACTAACAATAATAAGCGACGGAATGTAGGTGTATATATATAAGCAAGGTTGCACTTCTTAATTAATTAATGAATTTAATGAAATTGAAATTGAAAGAAATGAAAGAATGAAAATTAAACATAGAACTTACGCAATTGATCGATGTTCCAAGAATTTGACAAAATTTGCCCATCGAGACATAGCCGGTCGTCACGGAACTGGTCGGGTTACTTCGACCACGATTGTAAGGACCTTCCCATTTAGGAGAAAGTTTATTGCGATTTGTTTGGCTCTGAATTTTTCGAGAACGGATCACCTCTGACAAGGCATGAGGTCGCACCTTACGACTATGGTACCTTCGCATGGCTTGTTGGTAGGCCGCCGATCGTACAAGGGCTTGGTTTAAATCGTTCTTCAAGGAAATCGGCGTCGTCGAAGTCGTCGTTCATTCGATCATTTTCGTCAAAGCGATCGATTCGAGCGAGCCAATTTTGAGTTACGGAGGAAGCATGGCTTCGGCACCATAAACCAAAAAGAATGGAGTTTCACGGTCTTACGGTCGTCGTGGGTTCGAACGGCCCATAACGAGAGGGAAGTTCTTTAACCTAGCGCTGACCGTTTGATTAAGCGGTGAATACTCGGCGTTTGATCCTCGCATAAGGATACCATTAGCCCGCTCAAGCGCTCCGTTGCTCTGCGGATGTGCAATGAAGCAAAATGAACTTTGACACCAAGTTCATCGCGAAATTCTGGAATTATTCACCGGAGAAGCGGGAACCATTATGCGTGATGATCTGTTGGGTACACCAAATCGCGTGATCACATTTTTGGAGAAATCTCTTAGCGGCCTCGGTTGTTATTTTAACGGTCGCTCGGCTTCAATCCATTTTGTATGCGTGTCAATCATGACGAAAGGAATTCAAGCCCGGGTGTTCTTAGGAAAGGTCCTGTAATGTCCGATCCCAGTTGCAAAAGGCCAAGAAAGAGGAATTGTTTGTAAGGCTTATCTTTGTTTGGTGTACTTATCGGCTATAAATGACATTGTACACACTTCATCACAAGCTCTTTTGCATCATGAAGGCGATTGGCGATAATAGCCTTGGGAAGGCTTTAAACCGAGGTTACAGAGGAATGGTGTGCTCCACAGACACCTTCATGGATTTCGTTAGCAATCTAATGCCATCCGTTTGAGATATGCATCTCATCAACACTCCATGAGATCCTCGTTTATACAAGGTACTTTCGATTAGAGTGTATGATTTGGCTTTTTAGTGCTATCGATCGGCCTCTACATCATCTTCTGGAATTGTGTCATCTTTGAAGATAATTGTAGATCGATGTCATCCGATCTCTACCTTGATCGTGTGCGGCGCCAACCGTCAACGACACGTGGAGCATCCATGTTCCTTGATTAGTTTGTTCAACTTGCAAAGAATCATGTATGTTCTCGGAAGGCTCAACTACCGAGGGTGAATTGAGTTGCTCGAGAAAAACTCCGGGCGGGGATTGGCCGACCTCGTGGAGGCCATCCGTGCCAAGCCGAGTGCGCCAGAAAGTTTTCCTTTCTAGGAATATGTTGGATCCGAAAACCGAAGAAGTGCTTTTGAGTTTTCGTACTTCCGCCAGATAAGATGACATCTTGGTACTAGAGCATTGATACTCTTTCCCCACTTGATTCGCTACTAGTTGAGAATCGCCTTTCACTAGTGTCTGCGAATCCCGGCGAACAAGTGCTCGAGTCTGCTAGTAAACCTTCATATTCGCCACATTATTGGTGGCGGGAAAATTTAACTAGATGGCGTGCTTGATGTGTTTGCCGGTGAGGGATATCAAGACCACTCCAGCCCCCAATCCTTGTAACATCAAGGAACCGTCGAAATACATTGTCCACTCGTCGTGGTGTTCATACTCGGGTCCTTGGGTGGGTTCAGGGTTTGTCCATTCGGCAATGAATTCTGCTATTGCCTGGGACTTTATTGCTGTTCGTGAAATGAAATGGAATCGAAGCGCCCTAGCTCGACCGCCCATTTGGCTATTAGTCACGATGATTCCTGTTTCCAAGGACTTGACCAAGGGATATCCGGTAGAATACGACCACTTTGTGGGCACGAAAGTAGTGCCTTAGCTTCCTTGAAGACATAAGGAGGCCATAGAGCAACTTTTGTACCGTGGGTATCTTTCCTTTGGTCCATGTAAGACTTCGCTACGTAATAGACCGGTCGTTGGATATTATCCTTTCTACAACGATTACACCGCTAAGCTATGCGTGGTGTTCTTTGCGCCACGTAAATTAGCAATGTTTCTCGGTCTCGGAGAAACTAAAACCAAGGTACTTGTAAGGTACTTTTTAAGTTCCTCAAAGGCATCGTTTGCCTCTTTAGTCCACTCAAAACTTCCATGTTTTCGAAGAAGTTTGAAGAAAGGTAATCCTTTTTCCCCTAACCTTGCTATGAAACGAATTAACGCCGCCATCTGTAGGTTAGTTTTGGACTTCCTTCTTCGTGGTCGAAGGCGCATCCGGTCGATGGCGCAATTTTCTTTGGATTAGCTTCAATACCTCTAGCGAAACTAGGAAACCAAGCGGTTTTCAGTGAAACTCCGAACACACACTTTTAGGATTTAACTTGAGGTTATGTCTTCTCAAGTTATTAAAAGTTTCTTGTAAGTCGGGAATGTAGTCGCTTGGCGTTGGTGGTCTTCTGACCGAGATCGTCAACATAAGCTTCTAGATTCCGACCGATTTGTGGACTAAAAGTTTTTTGCATCAACCTTTGAAAAGTTGCACCAGCATTTTTGAGACCAAATGACATCTTAATATAACAGTAAGTACCATATGGGGTGATGAAGGAAGTTTTCTCCTCATCTTCTTTACACATACTAATCTGGTGGTACCACGAATATGCATCTAAAAAACTTAGTAACTCGCACCTGTAAGTAGAGTCTACTAGTTGATCAATGCGGGAAGGGAAAGTCATCCTTCGGACAAGCTTTATTAAGATCTGTAAAGTCGATACACATTCGCCATTTCCCATTATTTTTCCTAACCATTACAAGATTAGCAAGCCATTGTGGGTGGTTGACTTCACGAATAAATCTGCTGGAGAAGCTTGTCAATCTCCGATGGATTGCTTCCTTCGATCGGGTGCAAAAGCGTCGTAGTTTCGCTGATCGGTTTTTATCGGTGGAGAGCAAGCACTGCTCGATCACCTCCGGGGACTCGGGCATATCGGACGCTTGCCAAGCAAACACGTCTTGATTTGCTCGGAGGAAGGAGACGAAGCGACTCTTCCTATTTAGGGTCGAGTCTTGCCCGACACCGTAATCTTGCGGCGGTTGGATCTGGTTGTCTGACCCATGTGACGACTTGACGCTGTCCGAGAAGCGCTTTTGTCGAGTAGTACCTCCTTGGTGCAGTCGGATGGTTTGGGCGTCATCTTTGGCTTCGAAAGTGCTTGACACGCATGGGAGACGGATTAACCTCTCGGTCGGAAGTTCATCAACCGATTGCAAAGGATTTCGATCGCATCGTAAGCCATTTTCGATCTCCTCGGTGTGATGACTCCTTCGCCCGGCATTTTCAAACTTTGATAACCGTAATGCGTGGCTATCAAGAATTTTGCTAATCTTTGATCGAGGATTCCGTTGTACGCGGATTCAAGTTTACTACATCAAGCGGGATCTTCTCTGTTGGAAATTGTCGGGTTTTCCAAACGTCACCAGAAGGAAACTTGTCCTATCGGTTGAGCGGTAGAACCGGAACTATGCCATGAAAAGCATATTTCATGTGTTTCACCTTTGACATAGGGATCTGCATTTCTTCTAAAGCTCCTACAAATAATATATTCAAGGAACTACACCCATCCACTAAGACCCGATTAACCCGACAATTATTAATAGTTGGTTCAACGACGATGGGGAACCTACCGGTCGAGTCGATGGGATGGTGCGATCGTCTTCTTTGAAGGAAATTGCGGTGTCAGAGCCACTTGAGTGCTTGATTACGATTGGAGATTCGACGAGGTTGACCTCCGCTCCATGGCCTTCGATGGCGTCTGGACTCAGATGAAGAAGATCCTCCAAAAATCATGTTGATCGTGTGTTGGGGATCCGGTACTCCATCTCCTCGTCGCCATCCTTGTCCTTTTTGGAGCTCATTTCTCCATGTTCCTGTATTGCTGAAAATGGTCCTTTACCTGCATAATAATCCTCCAGTTTCTTCTGCCAGACACGACAGGTGCGCAGATCATGCTCTGCCTGCTGGTGAAGTGGACACCACTTCTTATTCGTTTGGAATCCTTTGGTCGGAACTTTTGCTTTGCTTCGACCGGCATAGTCCTTCTTGCCCTTCCTGATCTTGTCTGGAACGGCGAGGACTTCTTTGTCGTCGGGTCTGCGGTTCTTTTTCTTATTGAGAGACTTCTTGTTCTTTTCTCCTGTTTGTCCGGACCGGTGGGGAATCTTGTCTTCCGATCGATGGCTTCACACCACTCGATTGCTTCACTAGCGATGGCATATTTGTCCGCCATATCAAAAAGCTCAGCGATTTGTTCTTGGAGGGTTCATTGCTATGTCCTCCGTGAAACCGCCGATTCCTTAGACTGCTTTTAAAAGCACGAATAACGAGAGGACTCTGTGACTTGGGTATAGAGTTCTGAACTGGTGAACCTCTTGATATATTGACGTAAAGTCTCATCAGATCCTGCCGGATTACGTGGAGATCGTCCTTCTTCCGATGGCGGTCGACGCACTCGAAGTTGGCAATCGAGAAGATCACGAGTTATTCCCAAGTATATATGGATCCGGCCAGTGAAGTTTAACAACCACGGACAAGGCGGACCCTTCGAGCACGGTGGGTAAATAGTTGGCCATTACATTCTCATCACCACCAGCCACGAGAAGCGGTGGTATATATTTGGAGAAATTCAATGGGTTTTGAGTTCTATTGAATTTGTCAAGTTGGCTTGGTCGGAACCGGCTTAGGCTAACGCACTTGGAGCCCAGCAGAGAAGGCTCGACAACTCGTGATTGATTCATGGCGTCTTCTTTGGGAAGGTGCGGATTTATGTCGATGGGAGACCGATCCCTAGGATTGAGCGCTGGAACTCCGTTGTCGATCCGGTCGTGGACATTGATATGATGTCACGGCCGCCCACTTGGTTCAAGCGATGTCGGAGATCGTTAGGTCCTAGTGGTGGTTCTTCTCGACACGATGGGGAGTATCCTCTTGAAATAGCCTTCTCCCTCGTGACTCCTTGGTGGAATCGTCGAGGAGGTCTTGGTATCGATCGCTCTCTGGTATGACCATTGTCCCCTCTTCGAGGGAGGCGTTGGGGACGAAGTCCTAGTCGACTTCTGAACCCTCTGTTCTCGTCGCTTCCGTTCATTTGCATGGTGCAGTTGGAGAATTTGGATACGACCTCACGAGTTGTATAAAACTAGGCGTTCTGCTAGAGCAGATCGAATTATTTAACATGTTTTGAATCGCCGCAAGTTTTGTACGATTCACCGAAGGTCTCGTGGTTCATCTTGGTCGTGGGTGTACGCTGTCTGAACCTTCCCCGACCTTCGGATTTGTTCGATCTGTCGGTCACCACTGGGTGGGGCGGTGCGGCGAGTTAAGCGATTGGCGTCGATTAGTTCCGTTGCCTCCGGAAGTTGGTGCTTGACGGTCCGGATCATCTCTAACAACACGTGATGGCGTGGTAGAGAGTGTAGGACCGTCGCGGGGCATCTTGATCTTCATCTCCGATCGCGTTGACCTCGTGCTTCAAAGATTGATCTTCCGATGAGCTTCCATCATAACTAATGGAGAGCTTGTCGGTTCGCGGAATCTTCCACGATGGAGATCGGTCGGAGATGAGCACTTCACGAGGTCTTCTCGGCTGATCCGACGAACCGCCGATCGATCTTGAGTGTGATCATCCCCACATGGCCTCGACGGTGGAGGTTTCATCGACACCGTTACCGGTGACGGTTGACTCTGGAATTGCCGTGTCGAAGGAGAGTATCTTTCACCATGATTTCATCAATGGTATAGAGTTTTCCGGGTGATGGAGCTGAAATTTCTTCACTGTTTCGCTTGGCGTTAAAAGGCCGAGCTTGGAGATCCTCGGCATTCGAACTGGTGAACGGCGGTTCTCTGGTTGCGCCACCGGTAGTGGCGGCGCATCTTCATCCATCCGATCGACCTCGCTAACGTCGGCGACGCGAGGGCGGAGGAGGATGAGGAGGATGACTGCCATTTTCTTCCATGGCGCGGATACATCCTTCCATGTCGAGGTTGGCGTAGTCCGCCAAATCGAACCAGATTTTCCTCATCCCAAACTCGGGCATAGTCGTATGGCGATTGCGAGTTTTTGGCGAGGATTTTTGAGCGAAAAAAAAAATTTCTTGAAACTTCGCCTTCTTCCCCGAATGGCGCCACCGTCGACGATCGAATCGCCGATCTTACTGAAAATAAGCGAGGAAAATGGCGTGGAATATCACGGAATGGAATGGGGTCGCTCTTTATTGATATGAACCTGGATTTACAAGATGTGGCTAAGTACTACCTGAATTACCTTGAATGGAGGAATGTAGCAAGCAATCGGACTTAGAATATGAGTCTAAGGTGATTATCTAGCTTCTAATTCCACCGCTTAGGCTTCGTGCATATCTTTGCCTTGGCCTTGTTTTGTGTGTCGCCTATCGTCTCCTTCTTGTCTCTGTTTCTTTTTTCTCTCCTTTAGTCTTCGTGCTTCACCTTTAAATAACTTCCGAAGAGGTGGCGATTACTCTGGAGAAGGCGTCCTGGTGAAGCGTTACGATGGTCGAACGGTAGAGAAGTTAGCAATGTGCTAACTTCCTTGCGATTGTGAAAAGCTTAACCGTAGGGTGGTTAATAGTCGATGTCTCGTGGTTGTACTGTCGCATGGTTTGGAATTATAACACGTGTTCCATTCATCATCGATAAGAAATACCGATTCATAATTTTCGAAGCGGTTATCCGGTCGGGATTAGGCACAAAGCCTCATCCGACCAAGGTACCCATTAAGTAACCTTCGGAATACTAACGACTGTGGAGGTCGTCGGTCTTAGGGTTACGACCATGAAAACGTATGGTCTTTATTATATATTAAAATAATACATAGATGTTTTAATCCTCGTCAGCTGCCACACTCAAACCCTCTGAATTCGATGGTGTGAATTACAAGAGGTGGCGGTGTGAATTACAAGAGGTGGCGTACCAAGATGGTGCTTTGGCTAACTGCTATGAACGTTTTCCATGTGGCAAAGCGGCAAGCTGAAGAACACTTACTCTGAACGAGAGCAAGCGTTGAGGCTGCCGATAACCTTTTTAAAGGTGCCGTGGTTAGTGTTCTTGGTGAGAAGTTAGTCGATGCATACATGGTGATAAAAACTGGGAGAGAGATGTGGGATGCACTCGAAGCCAAATTTGGGGTTTTGGATGCAGGCAGTGAATTGTATCTCATGGAGCAATACCATGACTATAGAATGGTTGATAGACGTTCTGTAGTTGAACAGGCTCATGAGATACAATCCATGGCCACAGAACTTGAGTACTTCAAGTGTGTGTTACCGGACAAATTTGTCGCGGGAGGCATTATTGTTAAGCTTCCTCCTTCTTGGAGAAATTTTGCTACTTCTCTGAAACACAAGAGACAAGAGTTTTATGTTGAAAATCTCATTGGGTCTCTTGATGTTCAAGAGAAGGCGAGGGCAAAAGATACACACACTAGAGGTAATGAGGGACATTCTAGTGCCAATGTGGTGCAGAAGAAGAATGGCCAAACTCAAAAGTTCAAAGGCAAGAACAAGAGTGCACAAACAACAAGTTTCAAGAAGAAGAAGAAGAACACAAAGGATGGCCTTTGCTTTGTGTGTGGCGAACTTGGTCATTGGGCCAAGGATTGCAGCCAACGCAAGGGTGGGAAGAATCAGTAAGGGCAGAATTCCAAGTCTGCCAATGTTGTTGTTAGTACTACTGAGACGGGAACTTCAGGGTATGGTAATTTACCTACTGTTCTTTTCGTATGTCAATCCACCGATTGGTGGATAGACACTAGTGCTAATATACATGTGTGTGCTGATATTTCATTGTTCTCTTCTTACCAGGTCACTCGGGATTCAGTCGTTCTAATGGGGAACGGGTCACATGCCACTGTTCATGGTGTTGGCACGGTCAATCTGAAGTTTACTTCGGGGAAGATTGTGCAACTGAAGAACGTGCATCATGTGCCATCTATCAATAAGAATCTTGTTAGCGGATCTCTTCTGTGTAGAGATGGCTTTAGACTGGTATTTGAATCCAATAAATTTGTAGTGTCCAAGTGTGGACAATTTGTTGGTAAAGGCTATGTGTACGGAGGCTTGTTCCGCCTATCTCTTTCAGATTTGTGTAATAATGTTGTGAACCATGTTTGCAGTGGTAATGAGACTACTATTTGGCATTCATGGCTTTGTCACATAAAATTTGGTTGCATGACGCGGTTAGTCAGTTTAGAGTTAATCCCGAAATTCACCACTGCCAAAGGTTCTAAATGTCAAGTTTGTGTGCAATCAAAGCAGCCTCGTAAGCCTCATAAGGCCATAGAGGTAAGAAACTTAGCACCATTAGAACTCATACATTTAGATCTGTGTGAGATGAATGGTGTGTTGACAAAAGGTGGTAAGAGATATTTTATGACTTTGATTGATGACTCCACTAGGTTCTGTTATGTGTATCTTTTGAAAACTAAAGATGAATCTCTTCACTACTTTAAAATCTATAAGGCAGAAGCTGAGAATCAACTTGAAAGGAAAATCAAAAGGTTAGGTCTGATCATGGCGGCGAGTACTTTTCAAATGAGTTCAATTTATTCTGTGACGAACATGGTATAATCCATGAGAGGACGCCTCCCTATTCACCCCAGTCAAATGGGGTTGCTGAAAGAAAGAACCGCACTCTAACTGATTTGGTTAACGTCATGTTAGACACAGTGGGTCTTTCCAAAGTATGGTGGGAGGAGGCTATATTGACTTCATGTCATGTCCTAAATAGGATTCCCACAAAGAATAAAGAGATAACCCTATATGAACAATGGGAGAAGAAAAGACTATCACTTTTATACTTCCCACAATACCTTTAGTAGGGGACACCCTCAAGAGTACCTGGTGCCCCACTTTAAATTTCAAATCTCACCTTCTCACATCAGCATAACTCTTTTGTCGGCTCTGAGGAGCTAACATATTTTTCTTAATCTCTGCCACTCTGTCAACAGTCTGCTGAACTCAGCCGGGACCCAAAATTGCCCGCTCTTCTACCGCATCCTAGCACAACGGAGATCTACACCTTCGCCCATACAGAACCTCAAACGAAGCAGCTCGAATACTAGCATGGTAACTGTTGTTGTAGACGAACTCTGCTAGTGCGAGGTGATCCTCCCAACTTTCTTTCCAAGACATGACATAGGACCTAAGCATGTCCTCAAGTGTCTGAATTGTACGTTCAGACTATCCATCCGTCTGAGGGTGAGGAGGGAGGGGAGGCACAAGGAGGGGTGGCTTAGGGTTTGGCTACCCCCCCTTCCACTAATGAGCCAAGGCGCTGTGGGCTTTCGGTCCATAGCACGTTAGCTCTGAATAACGTGAACAACTCCCTGAACTTCCAATTAAAACAATTCTCATCCATAAAGTATTTCTCTTGTTAAATATTTGGGATATTATAGAGGGTCAAGAGTAGAGAATGCAACAAAAGCATTTGTATATAGTCTTTAATCTTTTCGCAAAGCCTGTGAAGATGACTCATAGTCTCATTATTTCTGATAGCACATAGCATTCCGAGACTCCCAAATATGCCAGAAACTAACATCAAAAACCATCGCTTCCTCAACTGAAGCATGAAGTAGGAAAACCATTAACCATTGTCGCAAATTTTGGAAGCATATTTTTCCTTAGTATGACACCAAAAGCTTCCTTCATCTCTGACCAAACTTCTCGTGTGTACGAAAGCAATCGAGAGCATGTACAATGTAAGGTGCTTATACATAAGTGTTTAAAGAAAGATAATATAGTCACGTCATCAAGTACCTATGTAAAATCATAGATATAGTTATATACATAAGCACCTGTTAAGTACCGATGCCTAATTAAGCATTGATGCTACAAAATAAACACCTTATTTGTCCTATCTGGTAGAGAAAAAAAATCAGTTTTTCTTGTTAAGCACCTCTCTAAACATCTGCATTGTACATGCTCTAAGTGCTCCAAGGATTCTTCCCTGCTGTAGAAATAGCAGTCACCCCCAACTGGAATGTGTCACCTCCGAAACTGTGCACCAGTCGGGAGACAATTGTGAGCAACCCTCCAGAGCACCACCTTCATCTTCTCTGGTACCTTGATTGCCCATAGTTTTTTCCATTCCTTATGCAAAATATCCATATTTGATTGCTCTCCTGTTCCTGTGGAGCTTTGCATCGAATGAAATGCTGAGACCCTCATCAAATTATACCCAGACCGGGCAGTGTAACAACCGCTTGTCGTTTGTGGCCAGGAAATAAAATCTTCACCGTGGCCAAGGCTTAAAGGGATTGATAAAATCTTGATTACCGTCTCAGGAAGATAATGAAGAGCCAGAACATCCTCCTTCCATGTACTTGTGCCCTCATCAATAAAAAAAGCTCACCTTTTGGTCTTTAGAAATTGGCCCAATTGGATCAAAGCGCTCACCCACATCCCTAGTGATCCAATTCTTTGAAATCTTAATGAATTTTCCATCTACCACTCTGCACCTAGCACCTTTTTCCAAAAGCTCATTACCAAACAGAATACCTGCCAAGTATAAGAAGCTGACCTTGGTTTCTTTGAATCACAGAAACTTATATCATGAAAGTAATGGCATTTAAGAACTCTTGCACAAAAGGAGTTTGACCTGTCACCAAACGCCAGCATTGCCTTGCCAACATTGCTCGATTGAAAATTTCCAAATTTCGGAAGCCCATACCGCCTAACACTTTCGGTGTTGTCAACCACTCCCAAGATTTCCAATGCATTTTCTTTTTACCATTACCATAGCTCCACCAGTAATTCACCATTGATCTCCTAATTTTGTCTCAAATGGTGGCTAGCAATTGAAAACAACTCATGATGTAAGTCGGGATAGCTTGAATTACTGACTTTAACGTAACTTCCTTGCCAATACTGGATAGAGGACGATCACTCTGTCCTCGAATTCTCTTCCAAAGTCTATCAGCAATAAAATTCAGAAAACCTGAAGAAGACTTGCCAACCCAAGTAGGCATCCCAATGTAAGTGGATTGTAGGCTCTCTAATTGCACCCCAAGAACATCCTTAACTCTCAAACGGATCTCTTCTGTGCAATGTTCGCCAAAGAAAACTAAGCTTTTTTTCATATTTATCTGTTGTCCTGATCCGCTATAGCAAGTATCCATCACCTCCTTCAGAGCATTAACGTACCTTTGATCGCACTTGGCTTAAAAATCGTATCATCCGCAAACAGCAAGTGTGAAATTGAGGACCACTCCTGCCATTGCGTAAACCTTTCAGCAAACCGGCCTCCTCCTCCTATTTGATAAGGCTCGACAGTGCACTGTTGAGACTTGAGAGTTGTGCCTCAATCCAAGGAAAATATCCGGTGCATCCCACCCTTGCGGGAAGTGTTGTGCGTATGTCAACTCATGTACAATCGTTATACGATGGCATCTTCCTCATGTGCTCTCCCATTGGAAATGACTGAAAAAGCAAAATATTGACCCACCCTCTTCTTCCCCAGTGCTCTCCTCTCCTTTCACTAGTGCTACCTAGTGCCCAAGGCCATAAGATAGAAGACACTCCTTGAGAACACAGTTCGAGAGTTCCGCACCTTGAGAAAACCTTGGCCTTTGAAAATCCAAAAATGTCTCGAAAATAAAAGAAATGAGAATGCAATGCTATCCATGAAATAGACTTGTTAAATTCAACCATGAATTGCTGAATAACAAGATCACAAAAGTTTCTTTGGCAACTAGGGATAATTGAAGCACGGATTAGTATATAACTTGCAACATGAAGAGGCATTCGGGAAGCGGTGGTTATTCTACCATGGAAGTGGTGGTTTAGCGAGGTAAGCAATGAATTAATTAGGGTTGGACTCATGGAAGAGGAGAGAGATGGGAAGAATCCCTGCACACGCAGTTGTCGTAATAAAATCGTATGGACATTGTCGTATGTATTTCAACACTCCACCACAGGTGCACTCTACTGTATCATTTACGAAACACGGAGCAAATTGTTATGAAAATAAAAAAATGACAACATTGACACAAAATCAATCTATCATACCACAACATTTCAAATCTAAATTCGTTCTACATATGGAGAAACAGAAAAAAAAAGACAAATCTAGCTGAAAAGGAAATCCCAAAAAAAGGAGAAAAAGGTAAAGTTATTATTCAATGAAATTTGTCTATTTTGTTTCTCCTAACATACAACGGATTTTCAGTTGATTTTTTGCATGGTGGCTGACTACATCATGAACTATGCAACCACTTTTTTTTAGAATTTTTTATGGGGTTATATATATATATATATATAAAAGATAAGAACTTTGGGTATACTCCCGCTCTGACATGTCTGAACAGGGGACGGTGGATCTAGCCTCCAGCCGTATACCTTGCGGCGTCCATGTCGTCGGCGAACTGTCATGGCGAGGCCGACTTGTCTCAAAACTTCCCATCGGCGGCACAGGGCTCTCCCTCGTGAGCGCTCCCTAGCGAGATGTATTCTCAATAGACCAAACTGTATAAAGTTAATTTTAATAGGGCACAACAGCAAGGATAGACAAATTTGGGTACACATAAGGTTAAGATAAAGAGATTCAGATATTACTTTGATCCCATGAACCGATCGTGGCACTTTTCTTGATAGTACCAATGCTGAGTGTAGAAAAAGATTATGCCTGCATTTTTTTTATAGAAACATGAAAAAATGGTCTACGTCAAAAATTAAAGAAAGAGTAAATTTCGTAAAACAACACGTACTTTGTACAAACTATTATGAAACTACACATTTAAGAGAAGGTTTCAAAAAAAAAACTACACTTAAAACCAAACTCCGTTCTAGGTAATGGTCTAACAAAGACGGGTCCACGGCAAGGGACACAATGAATTTTTCAAAAAACTACACATCGACTTAAACGTATCAGAAAACTACGTTTTTAACCAAACTCCGTTCTAGGTAACGGTTTGACACCATATGTGTCTCTTGCCAGTGGGCTTGTGCTGTCAAGCCATTGCCTAGAACGGGGTTTGGTTAAAAGTGTAGTTTTCTGATACATTTTGACAATCTATGTAGTTCTTTGAGAACTTCTCTTAAAGGTGTAGTTTTGCGATAGTTTGCACAAACTATGTGTAGTTTTATGAAATTTACTCTTAAAGAAATGTTTAGGGGAAAATGGATATATAGGAAGCTTACGGCATCACCGTAGCACCAAGTAATGAGATAGCAAGACCCAGAGCCCCAATTCCTTTAAGTTAAGGAACAAAAAGGCCCCTCACAAGTTCTGAAGAATTTGGTTTAGAATACCCAAGTTCAACTAAGAAACAAGATGCTATTAAGAATTCCAGAAAATATATCAGAAATTCCAGAAAATATATCAGAAATTCCAGCTTACGGACCTGCACAAAAACAAATCAAGATGCTATTAAGAATTCCAGAAAATATATCAGAAATTCCAGCTTACGGACCTGCACAAAAACAAATCAATATGCAATATGAGCAACTTGACGAACAAGACAAATACAAGCACTACCTGTTAACTAATGCATTTGTACTGATGATCTGCTAGTTCAAACTCTGTGCTAACAAATCTCCTTTAAATAGTACTTCTGTTAAATCGCAAGTGACAGCAAACATATCGCCTCGATATTTCAAATGAAAAACATTTTTCTTTTACATAGAAACTTCATGGGAAAATACTAGCTGGTCAAACTCAAAAATATTGTGAAATATACAGGACATATTCTTACCCCGTATTGTTGTAGTAACAGGAGCATCAGAGTGCTGAGCCCAGTTATCAGAACACCACACCATACCGTGATTTTGAAGAGCATGTTCAAAGCAAAAGCAGTTCGAATTACTGCAACGGATAAGGAACGATTAAAGCTGATTAGATACTACCAGACAGGGTCAACACAAAGCACAAAGTTGTAGATGTCTATTATTGCCAGTTTAACTGACAGTTTCCACATCACAAGCTGCTATTTTAAAGTTAGGTTTGGTCCATAAAGTATGACATCATCTGCAATATGTCAATATCACCAAACGACTGTACTGTAGAATCGAAGTAGCTCTGTGATTCACTAATGCAAAATGCAAAGCATGTGACAGCAGCTCAAATTTACACATTTTAATACCTTCGGGAATGTCACATGCAACCACGGCCAGTTCGGCAAGAATACATAAGAAGAAATTTGTGGCCTTGGGATATTCAGCTCTGTAATGCGCAGCGAGATGCTTCCCTATTGTCGTAGGGGCGGTCCATCGGCCCCCACGACCAGACAAACATCGCAAACGCGCACACCCCGTTGGGTACCCAGGGTCCAAAGAGCCGGAGGGGCCCAGAGGGACCCGAAGGCGCCCGGAGGGACCAAAAGCGCCCGGAGAGACCCGGAGAGGGCTGGAGGGGCTTAGAGAGACCCGAAGGCGCCCAAGGGGGCCAAAAGCGGCCGGAGAGACCCGGAGAGGGCCGAAGGGGCCCAAGGGCTGCGAGGTGGTCAGGAGCTTTTCAACCTCCTAGGACGGCCAAAGTCGTCTAGGCAGGGGGTCCCATGCCCCCTCCCCGCCCCCCTCGAAGGACCACAGTACCGCTGAGCCGGGTGCACCTGCTAGATGAACTAGGACCAGGAGGGTCTACCATGAGCCAAAGGCTACATCTAGGGGTAGGACAAGCCCTGCAGCCCCTACTATAGCATAGGGCCCTGTACAGAGCAGGCTTGTAATCTCATGTACCCAATGGAAAAGCTATAAATAGCCACATCCCCCGTGTAAGGCGATAGACTGTATTTTTTCTGATTAATCAATATTTGCTTACTTCCTGATAGCCAGTCCTCTCTTCGAAGACTCTTCGGGTTCCTCGCAGATATGAGGGGTCCACTCTTTCTACTGTTTAGTCTTTTTTACTACGACACCTATCATATAGAAGAACTTAACAAATGACCAGCAATGCTCACGTGGAAAGCAATAATGATGCTCAATTAAACAAAGATAAGTGCAGCATAGCTCATAATACTGACCAGTCACAACCCCTAGATTGGCTGCAAGTGATTGAATTATAGGAGCAGCACAGGACGCAATAAGTATGATCCAAAGAAGCTGCCAACAAAATAAGACGGTTGTGGTTCTTGTTAGAGATAAGCATTAGATAGCTGAATTACAGAAGTTCCCATAGAATATCCCATGGCCAAAAGGCTAGAAACAAGAGAAATAGTGATGCACCTCATATTTGTATTGTGCTCCAGCCTGTAGGTCCGTCTCAACTGCAAGATGAGCAATTATTTTGGGCTTTGGCCTGTAGGTCCGTTCTAGGCAACGGTCTGACATCATGACATGTGTCTTTTGCCAGTTGTCGTGTGCTGTCATGCTATTGCCGGCTAACACTTTTTTTTGATATACATATTGTGTAGTCTTATTTGGATATAAAGGTGATAATCATGAAGGCATGCGAGTTCTTAATGACAAATCTAATTCATTGGATAAACAAAAGGAAAAATCCAAACAGGTATGCATTTATAATGATGAATCTATTTGTGAGACTAACATTTCTATTTGTCTTATCTTATGATTAGTCTCGTTTGGATATAAAGAACAAAAGAGGTATGCATTCGACTTCATAGTTCTTATATATTATTGCATTCCTCGGATCCAAAATATAGATTGAACTCCACCAAAAGTCTAACTTGAATATGTGCATATGTTTCCATTACACATGTGTGTATGCACACATTTAGGGGGAGCTCAATCTATGTTTTGTGGTTTCATTAGTATTGATCCATATTTCCTTGTCTACATATAATTGGGATCTTTACTTTGAAACATATCCTTGAATTTGTCATTAATCACCAAAACTTCATTAACACATAATGGCGTGTCTAGATCCTTGATCGGGGAGAGGAGGAGCAAGCAGGAGGGCATCTTGAGAATGACACTACTATAGCACGCTGACTCTTGTAGTAGAGGGTGGCTAGGGTTTGGTGCCCCCGCCTTCTAGTGGGCTAACGGCCCACTCATAAATCCTGAGCCACTATGGCGGCTCCCTCCTCTCGAATATGGGTTGGCGGCCCATTCCTCTCTCAATATTCTGAATTTTTCTTTGTAATTCCATTTAATTTCAGTACTAATCACTTATTTGTTTTATACTTAAGCGAGATGTTGCAATAACTCGAAATAAAATATAATGACCTATTGGATTTTGTTGATCTTGAATGATCTAAATTTGACCATGTTGATTCTGGCATTACAAATTAAAATCAGACATACAATTTATCACCCTTACTTAAATATGGTATTCCTGTTCAACAATAAATATTCCCATCGAATAATTATACTATTTGTGTGATTGGTGATTCAACTAGATTTGAAGTCCGAAGAAAATCTATTTTTCGTCTTGATTAACTATGGCCAAATATTTTATGTTCGATATTATATTTATGTTTTTCCTAAATAGCATCCTATAGTTTTATGTTGTTAGAACATACTACTCATGACCATTAGAAAATATGTTGCGTAATTATAAACTTGAAGTTTAATGATCCAAATTATTTAAAACATGGTATGAGTAATTGGATCAAAACATAGGCAAATAATAAAGAAGCTAGTCTATATAATAAGTCTGCCAACTCACGGACCCTCATGGGAACTTCGTGCAGATTAATAACTAACGAAGTTGGAATATCCTCTGAGAATGTTAGGATCATACAGTTTCTTGCCACTCCATTGATAAAATTCTAGCTCACTACATATAATTATCGAACCCTTGTTGAAATTTGTGCGTGTTGGAGGAATCAAATATTTCTCATATGTTATCACCACTGTAGCATACACCTTTGGGCCACCACCAGTTGTTGGGGATCATGTTGAATATGAAATTCAATCAATCATGTGCCCATGATAGGGGAATTTTGTAGTTTGCTATTTAATAAAGATCAAATCTCGGTATTAGGGGGAGAGAAATGCCCAAAAGTTCGAATAACGTCATATTTTCCAGAAGAAAAAAATCTTTAGTACTAATATACACACACTAGTCAAGCTAAAACTTAAGGTTTAATTTATGCTCCTGTACGCTAGAAATGGGGAGCTTGCCATATACTTTTCAATTATGGAGGAGTTACCACGGTGTTTGCTCGTAGTAACTACATCGCTAAAAGTGGAATACCCCGAGTTGAATAGTATATCCACCTATGCCAAAATTGACTTATTGGTTCTTGATCTAAAATCTGTGGGGACACTTACAGGTCTAAGATCTAATGATACTAGTCAAAACAATTATTAATCACTCCTTGAAGTCTCTTGAAGAGAACTCACCTTGAAGGTGAAATACCTCATGGAGAGGCTCGTCATGAAGATGAAAACCCCAACAACTTGATGCGCGCATATTACAATGCTGGGAATGCGGAACGACCAAGAATCTTTTGTTTGGGAAATGACAAAGATCCGGTTAACATTAAGATACCCTCAATTTGAAGGATATGGGAGAAAAGTTGTCAACAACCACTTTGCCTTTACAATTGCTAAAGTTTCTCTTATGACAACACGGATCCAGAACCAAAGTCAATGGTCGAGCGCTTGAAGCGTTCATATCGGCTCACATAATGAAGGCATATGAGGTTGAACCATAATTGCTAAATAAAAGTCTTGAAACTAGGTAGTTCAGACTTAATGGGTCATTATGAATATAATGAAGTGGTGAAACTATGGTTCAAAGGTCCCCATAGAGACCATTACTCTCCTATTATGAATGAAATAATGTTTCGTTGCATAATAATTATGGCAAATGGCATGAACAAATAAATAAAATATGTATTCAGTGGGTTCTGAAAATCCTTGATGAGATCCTTGAAGGACTCAAAATTCCTGGTAAGAAAGGAATCAAAATCGCAATATATATAAAACTCATACCCAATAGTTTCTTACATGTTGTAAGAGCATCTCCCAGAAGAGAGAGCCTCTCCTTGAAGGAAAATTATCTTACCAGTTGATCTCTTAATCACACCAATGATCATATGATCCTTAGAAGTGGACAAGGACCCATCAAGACCCGAAAGAATGTATTGAGGAAACCTAAAGACCAGAAGTGCACCACACAAGCACTTATAAAGTGTATCTTCCACCAGAAGTTAGTGGAATGGTGGTTTCCTCTAGTGCCATGAAGGTACGACATACATTGGTGATATTAGCAATTAATCTTCTAAATGCCAAAACTAAGACTAGTTATATTTTACTCTATAGTGGTACAACCATACTTTATAGTTCTACATAATAGACTATTTGTTGTTACTTTAACCACCCGAGATAGTTACAAAATATTAAGACCTCGAAAGGTTTCTATAAATCGTATCTAAAAGGCATACGACTTTGCAACTTGTATTACCCCATATCCTCTACAAGGATAATCTACTTGTGTTGCACAATCAAATAGTGGTATTTGATAAGCTAAGCATGTTACTCCCAAATAGTATTTATCCTAAAATCTTCAGATGAGTGATAGGATATTTGTATGTAAGACTCTACATTGTGATAATCCAAGAGATTTGAGCACAATATCCTTGCCTATGTTCATTTTTGAATAATGTATGAAAGGCATTGGAGCAACAAGACTTCAACAAAAGTTGACTTGGGGAGCATATGCTAAACACCGATCATCATACTTGAGATTTTAAAAATCTTAGTCAAGCATAGAAGGTGTTGATCGATGATTCTCGCTTAAATTCACCTTGAAGGTTTTACTACTTAACAATTTAGATCTAGTTGGTCAACAATGCAAAGATCATAAAGATCACGCATAGATCCTGATGATCATTACTAAATCCTGAAGATGTGTTGACTATCTGTCATATCTCTATTGTGCAAAATCCTAGAATAGATTTATATTACTTAATTATGGGCAAAAGATTAAATCGCCCCTAGAGGGCTTTCACCCCTTTGGGCTATAAATATGAGGACCCTTTATGTACAAGATAGACAGATGAATAAAGATATTGGGTCTCCTCTACACATTGTGTCTCTCTTTGGTGTTCATTGTGTGATTGAATTAGTTGTCTCCTGACTACGGCATCGATTATCTAACAAAATGCAGCACAGTTTTCTTTTAGAAAAGTTCTCCTATTGTAGCAATAGTGACAAAAGGATAAAGACGTAAGTATTCATCTTATATCGGTAGATTATATGAGAGAACAATGTGCTAGGATTATATGAACCTAAGTTCATATGTACACACTATCTGAGCCATCAATGATATTTCAAGATACATACAACAAATTCCTTTTGATTTGAGTTTTTGTTTTTGTAATTATTTAATGGGAAATAATGCAAAGGCATGCAGGGGCATGAATCTGTCCCACAAATGAAAATTATCCCCCCTCTCCTTCTCACCATCTCTCTCCCTCTAGTCTCTCTCTCTCTCTCTCTCTCCAACCTCTCTCCGGTGAGCAAATGAGCTGGCGGCGCATGAGCAGAGAATCCGGAGTGGCGGTCGGCAAGTGGAGGAGAAGACGGTAGTAGTGCATGTCGCATGAGGGGTGGGGTGGCCGTGCACCTGAGGAGAGGCATTGCACAGCCGCGATGCACCTCTGCCCAGACCCAATGCCGACGAGCCCTGATCTGGCACCGACGAGGCCGGATCTAGCGACGGCAAAGTCCAAGCGCCCCTCGTCGGAGTTGAGGAAGGCATGTGAGCTGCTCACGAGCATCTCGAGCTTTATCGAGTCGAGTTGAGCTGAGTTTTCAGCTTGTTAGCTTTGCAAGCTGAGCCGAGCCGAGCTACTTTGTTAGCAAGCTTGCATGAGCCAAGCCGAGCCAGCTCGATAGCCAGCCCTAGCCATGGCTGGTCGGGCTAGCACAGTGGTTGCGGAGCTCCCATGCATGAGCTCAGTGGGCTTGCCCTGAGGTCATGGCTTTGCAGACAATGCTTCCGCTACTGTTGGCCACAATGAGGTTGGTGACTAGTGGGGCGGCCTCGACCTTCGGTCGGGTTAGAAGCGACATTGGTCGTGATGGTGGCGAGTTGTAGAGGTGGTTGAAGATAGGGTTGCAATTGCATCCGGGGCGGACGTAGCCGTCGGTTCGCCATCATTATGGTCAAGGCACTCCATCGAGCACCTAGTGTGTGCCGTGGAGCCTAGGCTGTTGGTGACAACGCCTGATGCAGTTGAAGCCAGGGAGGTCACAGGAAGGGAAATAGATGCCACTGGAGCGGATGCTGCCATAGGCACATAGACGTCGTGGTCGAAACCCTCGGTCGAACATGCAGCGTCCATGGAAGGCTTCGCGAGCTCGTATTGCATCGTATAAAGAAGACGAGCGCTCAAACACAATATGTCCTCTCGAGCATGTACGTCTTCTCAGCGCCATATGCGTTGAAGACCTGATGAAGCACCTCCTCGGTCACCGGATAGAATAGGCGGCTCCCCGCAATGCGAAGAACACCTCCGATGGACGCCTCGTGGTGGCTCGGCATTTCGTCCAATAAGGGGGGGGGGGGGAGCAACTGGCTCTTATACCATTTATCACGTTCCTTCACTTGCTAGATTTTAGATAATGGAAGAGAAAAATTCTCTCCCGGTCTCTGCATCAAAGATACACACAGCCTATTTTATTAAAGCGTCAAAAGTAGCACTAGAACACTTGCTAGATACTAATATTATAAGAGTTTGGGTAATTGGGATACAATATATGTGGATATGAGGAGGAATTAGAAGAGAGTGGAGGTAAAGGGAGAACAGCAGGGGGCTGAGAACGAGACAAAATACAGGGAGGAGGCCAATAGCAAGTTGTGTTCGGTTCCCCTTCTCCCTGTGTCTTGCTTTTCCTGTTAACCTGACGCCTGTTGCCCTTGCCACCATGGGTCACAGTTCAGACCAATACCCGCGGCGGCCAATGTCACAGTCCAGCCACAGTACTAGTCCATGACACTCTAGGAACCTGATAGTCTGCTTTTGATTTGGCATTTTCTCTGGCAACTCTACACAGTCCACACCTTGAAATTATATGGACTACGTCCATCCTGTTTCAGTGTTCCTTCAGATATATATGGACGCAAAGATACTACCTAGCTACACACGCAAGGAAAGATACAGGTTGAGCCAGCAGGCCTTTGCTGATAAGGACAACTCTGGGAAGCCATATCCACACACTGTTGGGAAATATCCTCTTCACGTCGAAAAAGACCAACCTCTCGTCACGCACAAGCACAAGTCCAACAAACAGCACTTGATTAGCTCCGAAAGGCACGGGGCATCTTGGCATTGCTCATACTGTCATGCATCATGCGCATCGGATGTAATTTGGTCACATCGTGGAGCGGAAAACAAGCAGATGTAAGTGCTTGCCGCGCTAGCATGCAGCAGGTACTATTTCAGTTGGCCATGTGGCTCAGGATGCTCTCTATCTTGGAGCCTAGTTCGTTTTTGTCGTGTGATCGTGCCCATCATTTCAATGGTGAGTTATCACATTACTCAAGCATATGGCTGTAAAAAAACTCGAGGCTCACGAACTGCTCGATCTCAGATCGATCTAGGCCTAATTCAAGTTTGACTTGAGCTTCAAATGAACCAAGCTCGAGCTCGATCTCAAGCTCATGAGCTTTAATGAGCCGAGCTCAAATAGCTTGATTGGGCTCGTTATTTTCACACTTGCCTGTAAGTTGTTGACTGTTATCGAGCTTCCTTCGAATAGCCCTCCTATCTTGTTAAAAATTGCTCGAATAGCCCTCCTATCTTATTGAAAAATGTTGCATGTTAATTGTTACCGTGCTTCCCTTGAGCTCAAGCTCGAGCCTACTCGAGCTTTTCTAATTGTTGAAAATTGATGCATATTGTTGACTGTTACGGAGCTTACTCGAACCGAACTTGAGCCCACTCGAACTTAACCTGAGCCGAGCTCTAGCCCAAGTCTAAGCTCGGACCCCTAACTCAGGCTCACTCGAGCTCGAGCCTGGGAGACCAGGTTTGCTCGAGCTCAGCTCATTTACATTCCTACTCAAGCAGCTACCGAATTATAGTATAACTAGTAAGATGGCCCGCGTATTTATATGATTAGATTTGTTATGTATTGTTCACATATTCAATGTTGATATTTGTCCATGTCAGTTGTTTTATTTTCCCGAGCATTCTATTATGTGCTCGATCTGTGATACACAAAGCAATCTCCTGTTTACTGATTTATTATTGCTAAAAATGGATGATAATCCACCTTTCATTTCAATAAGAAAAACTCTTTTGTTTGTAAAAAGGAATGAGAGAGATATGGATTAGAAAGAAATTTCCCTTTTTCGCTTTATCCTTTATTTATTTTTATTTTTATTCTAATTCTAAGTCGACTTTACTGGCTATTAGCCTTCAGATGTTTATGCGCCACTAGAAAGGCATTTCAAGTTATAAAATGGCTTGTAGCCAAAATATAGAAATTTCAACCCATGTAGTACGTTATTGGGGTATTAGCTTTTACCGGCCTTCACTACTACAGAAAAGGTATTCACAGACAGTTCAAAAACGTCATCACAGACGGTTTCGTGAGCCGTCTGAGTTTATGGGTCAGTAATGACATGAGGTCATCATAGAGCGGTTTTGAACCGTCGTGATGATACTTTCCTGACGGTTTGTGGTCAAACCGCAAATGATGATGATTTCTCTATAAAGCTAGCATGGTAGCTTGTGCCATTAAATCCGGCATATATATATATATATATATATATATATATATATATATATATATATATATATATATATATATATATATATATATATATATATATATATATATATATCGTTAATAATCTCGGCCACTTTGAGGATCGTCCACATTGACAGAAGGATGAGGCATATGCACGCTTTGCAAGTTTAAAAGTATGGATGCAAGGAGGCGTCGGGACATCCAATTACGGATTGGGCGTTTCTATGTTGAAAAGTGATGTTGATCTTGGTGTTCTTGTTGGGAAGTGGCATCATGTATTAGCAACTAACCATTCTTGAGCATGTAATGATCTTTAAACCCAACAAGAATACCAAGCAACCATTCTCATATTTGAAATAGAATTCTCAACTTGTAATTGGATGTCCCGACGCCTCCTTGCATCCATACTTTTGAAACTTGCAGGGCTCAATGAGGTTGCCCGTGGATACCGCCTTATCCTTCTCATGTCAAGTGAACGACCCCCAAAAGTGGTCAGGGACTCTGAATAATATATATATATATATATATATATATATATATATATATATATATATATATATATATATATATATATGATGCCGGTTTTAATGGCACAAGCGTACCAACTCGAGACTTTATAGAGAAGAGATTATGAATGGAATGGTAGGACGTGCAGTGCAAGAGGTAGGAGAACTTGACCCGGTATGAACAAGGGGACTATTAATATGAACTAATTATCAATTCAATTTCAGCATAAGACTATTGACATCATTACATCACGAGCAAGGAGACTATTAATATGAACTAATTATCAATTCAATTTCAGCATAAGACTATTAACATCATTGAGCAGTTCATCAGCAAGAGAACAAGACCAAGGGTGTCCAAACCCACCACAGTAGTAGCCCTCGGTATCCATCGTAGAGCACTAGCCATTTTCATCACAGAGCAAGGGGGGTAGAGACAGAGATGGAGTAAGGTAGGGTGATACCTCAGTACAGCACAACCACGGTGGCGACCCCACCACCAGCACAACCCTCATCTATCTCCTTCACCTTGCATAAATCACACAAACATCAGGACACAACTTAAGGCTCAAGCATAAAAATCAAACTCAACAAAAGACATTAAGCTAACAGATCTAGAGGAGAATAGAGAGGATGGGGAAAGCAAAGCCGGCCAGGGGCCTAGCGGGCGCAGCGGGGTCGGGCGACGGCAATGACGGGGTCGGCGCGGCGTCGAGTGGGGAGGGAACGAAGTAAATCTGTTGGGAGTGGCGAGTTAGGGCGGTGCAAACCCTAGTGGAGCCGGGAGTGACGAGTTAGGGCGTCACCGTAGTTGTAGACATGCGGTGACCTCGCAAAAGACACTCTTATCGTGACAGTGTTGCTTGCGGTGTCACCATGGTATCACAAACCGTGACGGGAAGAATAACGGCGTCAGCGACGGGTCACTTTCGGGTGGAGGAACGGACGAGAGTAAGGCGGCTGGGAGTGGCGAGTTAGGCGCAAACCCTAGCGGCCGGCCGGCTCCTACTAATAAAGAGACTTATCACGAGCGGTTCTATTATGGAACCGTCAGTGATAATTATCACAGACGGTTCCATAATGGAACCATCCGTGATATGGGACATATCACAGACGGTTCCATAATGGAACCGTCTGTGAAATGGTTTTTTCTCAAGTATATTTATCTTGTATATACACTTACATGGCATGAAGAAATTACATGTTTATATTAAAAAAAAGTAGAAACCTATAATTAAACAAAGTTTTTCTAGTGGCAGAGGTAGGCTGCTATCTTCATCTTCAATACTTCATAAGCGGCGGTGTTGGCATCGGACGGTTCACGATCATCGTGACGAAGCTCGAAATCGTCCACCTACCGACGCCTTCGTTCATGATATGTAGAATTATCACAGACGGTTATTAACAAGAACCGTCTGTGATACTTCACAGACAGTTTTCAACATGAACCGTTTGTGATATTACCTCTTCACAGGCTGTTTTTAGCGCATCAAGTAACACAAACGGTCTCTAAACCAAAACCAACTGTGATTGCATGTAATACAGATGGTTTTAATCAACCATCTGTGATGAGACGTCCAGTATTAACATTTTTGTAGTAGTGCTTGCTAAACCTTGTCTCCTCTTCCTTCACCCGTCTCACTACTCACCGCATTGTAGCTGCAATAACTGATTATATCGACATCATGTATGGCTCTACTGCTCACCCATCTTATTGCCATTGTCCGTGAAGTAGATGCCCAACTTGTCCTCAAGTCCACTCTGATCGCGTCCCGCGACGCCTTGACACCACAAATAGCTTTTGTTCCTCCTGACCCGGTGTGCGTCAGTGTTGCATGGGTGTACGCGTCACCAAGCTTGTCCTCGAGAACCTCAATCTCACTGATTCCCTCACTGCCACCCTATTCACCGCACGTCGAGTTGTGCGTCCTCACTGGACCCATGCAGGACGCGCTTTCGGCAGGTGCTCCCCAATCTCAAGGTTCTCGACATTTCTGGACGCGCTCACTGCCATCCGGCTGCTCTTAGTGTTTTATCCTGGCTGGTATCTTAAGCCTACTATGTAGATAAAATGATGATGTGGCACCATAGTTAATGAAGAGAGAGAGTACTCTAGTATCTAATCTGGATACTGGTTCGGTCTCGAAATCCAATGCATAAAATTTATTGTGATTGATCCTGTGTATTTACGTTTGTGTGTGTCAACAAATATGTATTGTTTTAGTACATGCCACAAATAGGTCACAATGCTCAAATACTAGTAAAGATTATGCATGTAATTAAATGAAACAGCCTAAGATACTACACCATAAGAAACCATGCATTAGGAAGATAGTATCATAACACTCCTCATGCACTAAAGAAACTGTACTAAGATACTGCCCATTGGGAATAGCCTCCTACTAGCCCCGCTCGTCGCGTTGCGTGTCCTCACTAGAACAATGTCGGACATGCTCCCGCGGGTGCTCCCTAAGAGCATCCACAATGTGACTCTAGAAGGGGGTCTTAGAGGAGAGGGGGGACTACGCATTATAGGAAGAGGGCTTAGGGGGGAGAGAAGAGGAAGGGGGGCTTAGCTAGGGACTAGTTCCTATGAGGAGAGAGAAGAGGATTAAGAGAGAGGTCTTATTTGGATGTGGGTCCCACTAATAGAAGAAAGGAGTACTACACACTGTGGCATTTTTTTGTAGTTAAGACCTAGTCACATATGTCACCTTAAGACCCCTTGAAGGGGTCTAAACATTGTGGATGCTCTAAGAGCATCCACAATGTGACTCTAGAAGGGGGTCTTAGAGGAGAGAGGAGAGAGGAGAGGGGGGACTACACATTGTAGGAAGGGGGGCTTAGGGGAGAGAGAAGAGGAAGGGGGCTTAGCTAGGGACTAGTTCTTAGGAGGAGAGAGAAGAGGATTGAGAGAGAGGTTTTATTTGGATGTGGGTCCAACCAATAGAAGAAAGGGGTACTATACACTGTGGCATTTTTTCGTAGTTAAGACCCAATCACATGTGTCACCTTAAGACCCCTTGAAGGGGTCTAAACATTGTGGATGCTCTAATCTCAAACTTCTTGACATCTCTGACAATTGCCTCCAGGGGTGCATCCCTGTCGGCCTTGCCTTGCTGCACCTTGCCACCATCATCATCTTGTCTGGCAACTGCCTCTCTCTATGGTGATATCCCCTTCTTAATCGCAGAGAAAAACTAGAGAATGCTATAGTGTTCTACTCAAAACAACGGTATAGGTCCACACGGTCTGATCCCCTCACAACAAGATCCTCATGCACCGTCTTATGCATCCACATAATCCCCATTCCTATACAAACCAAACTGTTCTCAGCCACTCATTTATCTGTATTAGCCTTATCCAACAGCATCTCATCTCCTTCATCTCTCTCTCTCTCTCTCTCACACACACACAAGCACACAACGGTGGCCGGTGAGCAGTTGGTTGGGCAGAGGCCACCATGGTACACGGTAAGCAGCCATAGATGGGTGTGTAATTGCGGCATCCCGTGATCAGTTGTAATTGAGCGTGACATTGAGCGACTCCCAGCAGGCACGCGGGCGACATGCCTTGTTAGAAGTTTGTGGCGATCATGCTAAGAGCCGTGGCGGCCGTGTGTGAGTGCGACGGCGAGCGGATGCATAAGACATGGACATGTGTAGGGGCGAGGGGTAGATGAGCATGCGCGGCTGAGGGGACACGTTGGCTGCAGTGAGCATAAGCAATGCTCGATGACGCTGTCAGTTTGCGTGACCATCGCTCCAACGTACGAACTGAAACCCCCCAATTTGAATCTCTTTTTTTTTGGTTTGAAACTTGCTAGATGTGCTTGAAACTACCTAGAACATGCTTGGATTTTGCCTTTGAAACTTGAAAGTTGCCCAAACATACATGAATTTTGATTTTGAAACATGAAACATGCAAGAAACTTGTTGAAACATGCTGGAACTTGTTGAAACTCTTTTGTTTGAAACTTGTTGAAACTCTTTTGTCCGAAACTTGTTAAACTTAAGTTCCAAAATCTGAAACTTGTTGAAAGTTGGACTGGAAACTTTCTTAGAATCTTCTGGAACTTCTAGGAATACATGAAACTCACCGAAACCTGAAATTTTTAAAATGTTTTCATGAGACTTCTTAAAACTTCATGAAACTTCTTGCAACTCCTTTGTCTGGAACTTGTTGAAACATGAGTTCCGAAATCCAAAACTTGTTGAAACTAGGGCTCATAAAGCGTACTAGGCCCAAATGAATTTTTTCAATCAAATTATTATTCAATTATGTTTCCTCAAGATTTGTTTTGCCTTCAAAATTTATTGTTATTTCAAATGTACATTGTAAAAGACCTATATATATATATCCCAAATATTATATATTAAAAATTATAATAAATCTAAGGAAAATACTCCTTTATATTTAAGTGAAAATTTTTGCTTAGAATTAGGGGCTAGTGGCGAGGATGTTATTATTTTTTAATATCCTATAATTATTTATTCCAAAACTCAACAGTTGGGTATACCATATCCGCCATATTATGACTAAATAAGCCATATCGGTTGAGGGGACATAAGACTATTATGGACCCACTTACCAACCGATTCTGGTATACCATGGATCCACATGTGCATAACTACCTCATATGTGTCTCTCGATAAATAATCGATGATCACATCTATGTCTCTGACAACAACTACCTAGAGTTTGTTTCTTCCACGTCACCAAGCCCAATTCTTGATTGATCCCTCCTAACTGCTACCCCTTCTAGCAGTGGCGGAGCTAGAAATTAGGTGACGGGGGTGCACACTTCACTCACAATTCTATAGTTTGTACAATAGTTTCATAATATCATAAATTCAACACATATGTTCCAAATTTGTCAAAAGCACAATGCAATTAGTTCAAATAAGGTCTTAAAAGAATAGAAGTTATAAAATTACAAAATATGCAACTATGCAAAGAAAATTATAATATTACTTCATGTGTTTACATGCGTTGAAAACGTTTCATTACATAAAACGTTTCATTACATCATCTTCACTAACCTTTAAAAAAATTTCTCTCTCAATAAATATGACTAAACAATTATTCAAGAATTGATCATCCATACTATTTCTTAACTTGTTTTTCACAAGACTCATAGCGGAAAATACTCTTTCAACGCTCACCGTCGCCACCAGTAGGAGCAACACCAATTTGAGAAGCAAGTATACAAACTTGTAAATTTCATACTTTTTTGTTTCAACAAGCTTAATAAAAAGGTCACCAAGATTGTTGAGATCCTTAAAACTATCATCACTTCGCATGTCATCAATGAAGTTACAAAAAAACTAGACCCAAGGGGAGAGACATCTCGAAGGCATTTCATTAAGGTCTAGAAAAAGCCCCGAAAGCCGGCTCTTACCTGTACGCGACCGCTTACCGACCGTGCAACGACACGGGGAACACACAGCGAGGGTTTTTTTTTGTGAGAACCAGGGTTCGAGCCCTGGTTGGTAGCCTCACACCTGGAGGTCTTACCACCATGCTATTGGCATGTTCTTCGAGGGGTTTTGCCGAGGCGGCGATTGGAGGAGTGGCATCAATGAAGTTATCAAGTTGAAAAGGGAGTCTCATCAAATCTGTACTTAAAAACTCATTGGAATAAAAATTTGCAAGGTTAAGTACTTTCTCATTATTAAAGGCTCCAAATAAGTTGTAAGGATTCAAGATAAACATGAACACAAGCAACTTTATATTAACTTTATCAAATCGATTGTCGAGCTCTTAAAAAACACTATCAATGAAGCAACTCAACTCTGTACTCAACTCAACTATTGTCTATTTCCTATTTAGCCATTAGCCCATTAAATAAAGCACGCAACTCAACTACTCAACTCATTACTCACCGCTTGCTTGGCAGCTCGGCTAGTACTAGTAGAGACAGAGTAGTAGACTAGTAGTTGGCTACTTGTCGCTTCACGGCTTCACCAAAACCAAATCAACAAAACACCGGCTAAGGCACCAGCGTCCAGCGACTGGCGGAGGCGGACCAGCCACCAGCAGCCGTGAAAGGCCAAGGTGCGGCCCGTCCTAGCGTCGGCCAGCGAATCCCGACTTCGAGTCCGTGCGGTAAGGCGTCTTTCATGGCCCATGGCGGCGGCGCCACGTTCAGCCCTCCACGGCTCGCTCCCCTGCCCCCGAACTCATCAAGCTCGATGAAGAACTGATGATTGATGTTTGATGAACTGATCTCCTCTTGTTTTTCTATTTTTTGGGGGTGCCGGTGCATACCCGGCACCCCTGCTGGCTCCGCCCTTGCCTTCTAGTGCAATACTCTACTACATAGTTATCTTATACTTGTTTCCAATTATTGCTTAATGCTGACTGTTGCGAAATCAACATGCATACACGTGCAACCATCATCGATCCCTATAGGGGACACCTGTCACGCTCTCTTCGATGGCCCTGAGCATATTCCCTACAGCTGCGCCGTCTCTACTCTAAGCTCTTTGCTCCTCTACTTTTGTACGCCCGTGCTTCGATTCGTACGGATGCATACATGTATATGCACATGCATGATGTTATACATGCTCGATTTCCTCTCCCACCGTGTCGGTCACTCCTCTTCTTTGATGTTGGTCAGCTCAACGTTGTGGCTTCCTCACTAACCGCGATGACCTCACATCTTCACTAATGCCAGCATGTTCACTTTAGTTGTTGTCTAATGATATGTAGAATCTTCTCGTCATCGCCAATGACGTCGTGCCTCTCACCAGCGATGGCATGCTCCTAGCTACCCATTGGCACCATATCGTTCATAGCCCATCGTCAATGCAAAGCTCATCTCCTCTCTGCCCGGGCTTCCCCATCATCGAGCTTGTTTGGTCACTAACTTCTTCAACAATGCTGATGCTCACCACTCGTCGTTACGACACTTGACTTCCTTCGACTCTAGCATTTCTCTTTAACGGATCTGGCAAGTAGCACAACATTGTTCTCGTCGAACACCTAAGGTGAGTAATACGCCATTGTGTGGATATCATGGGGATATGCTCATGATCTTAGGATGATGTTACAATTGGCAATGGCGTTGAAGGTTTGTCGAAACACATTTTTTGGGCAAATTCAGAATTATCATTAGTACCGGCAAGTAAGGTGTGGTACAACGCAGGGTGGTATGACCACAAGTGTTGTAGCGGTACTACCGCCGTGTGGTAATATCGGCTTTTAGTTGGCGGTATGGATTTTCCAGAGAACGCGTTTTCTTGGATTTTTGGTCTTCGGTGAGGAACGGTATGACCGCAATTATTGGAGCGGTACTACTGCAGTGCGGTAGTACCGGCTATTACATGGTGGTAGTACCGTTTGTGTTCTGAATATTTGCCGACTTGGTGAAATGGTTTTTCGTTAGGTCAAGTTCATGGGTTTCAGTGCATATGTGTTGCATGATGCGTGTTTTGACTAACGTGGGTTAAGTTGCGAAGAACTTGTTCCCGGAAACGATTTCTTGGTCCATTGTTGTGCAGGTTGCTTGGAGGTCAACGACGGTCAACGGCGAGGATGATTGGGACTAGGCTTGAAGAGCTGAGGTCCAGAACGATCGAGGATACTAGGTGAAGTCATTGCATTCAAGCATGGCGCAAAATGGATAAGGATGACCGAACGGGTAGTTCGGTGCGACGGGTTGCATCAAGCGGCGTGGGGTCAGTGCAAGTGCCATGGTGGTTTCGGTGGAAGCCGGATGGGAGAGACTTGCTGACATGAAGAGAGCCGTTGATCAACCTACACGTGGCGAAGCATGGGAGTACTTCACGAAGATTGGACTCGGTCTTTGAAAAAGGATCGAGAAGGGGTATTTTGGTAACTGTGGAGATCATGTGGATATGATCTAATCTTAGTGTGTTGAACAATTGGCAATAGCGTCGAGGTGTTTTGAGAAACCCTCGTTTTTGGTAAAGTCCTACATCTGTCAGGTCTCAGGTGGTCAGACCGGCCTGTGTGGTGGTCAAACCGGCCACATTGGTTTCTAGTTTTTGGTGTTTTTGGTCTTTTTTCTTTGGAGTTTTGAATAGATTCAATACAAGTCTTCCACTGTGGTTATATATTAATCTTCATAGCTTTCATAGCTATTGGAGTGAAATTAGTATTGAATTCAATTAAGATGAAAAAGTGATCGTGCTCCCACCCCCCTCTAGTCGCTTTTTCGGCCCAACAAGTGGTATCAGAGCGAGGTTTGCTCTTTTGTGATCTGTACCGGTCTTTGAGCATGGCAACTAGTAGAAGGTTTTGTGAGTCTTCTAGTTCATCTTCTTATGACTCTTTGGCCGATGACCATGTGAGGCATGAAGATTTTCGAAAATGGTTTGCTAGAGATCAAATTTTGTGGTATGTGTGGCGCTCGTGGCCACTTTACCTATATGTGCTCTAGTTTCAAGCATAAGTTCTTCATGGAGCCCGAGGAGGAGTCCATTGGCATTTGTGGAGTAGCGATTGAGGATGATCATGATGGAGAGCTTTTCGAGGATGATCATGATGAGTCATGTGAGGATGATCCCCTACTCAAGCTAAGCAAGGTGAGCAAAGAAAAACTCATTGATGGCTTCTTGTCATATGATCTTAAATTACATGCTCTTAGGAAGGAAATGAAATTGTTAGAAAGAGAAAATGGTGATTTGTCTCATGAGCTCGCCAAATTGAAAACCTCTATGTATGCTTTTAATTCCTTGCTTGTGGACATGGATAACTTGAATAACTCCCTTGCATGCCTAAAATCTGAAAATGAATTATTGAAATCAAATGCTTCTATACCATGTGATTTGTGTGTTGCCTTACATCATGAGCTTGATAATGCTAAGTTAGAAATTGGCAATTTTAGATCTATGGCTAGAAATGATTGTGATTCTTGTGTAGGCATGTGTGCTGAATATGAGAAGTTAAAATTGACTAATTCCATTCACCTTGAGCAATTAGAGAATGCTAGGGCTAAAATTATTGAAATTAAAGCTAGCCCTTGTAGCATGTGTTTAGAGTATGAAAAATTGCTTAAGGATGGTTTAGTCTCTTGCAATAATTGTGCTAGTTTAGAAAATGAAATTGATGCTTTGAATTGCATGCTTAATATGAAAGCATCATTAATTTCTTGCACATATTGCATTGCCTTGAAAAGCGAGGTTGAGTCTTTAAAGAAATTGCGCGATGATATGAGCGCCAAGCCATGTGACTCTTGTATTTGCCTCCACTCCGAGATTGACGTTTTTAAGATTTCTCTTCCTTCTTTGCATTTGGAGTTGGAGTTTTCTCATGCTAAACATGAATCATTTGATGTTGGCATTTGTGCCATTGCCTTGAGTAGCTCTTCCTTGGCAAGTGCGACTCTTTGTGACTCTTCTTGTGTTGTCCAAGGAATTTCTAAAGACAATAGTGCTTCTTCCTCAAATGGTATTATATCTCCCAAAGATAAGTATCATTGCACTTTTTGTAAAAGAGATGGACACATTGTTGAGTTTTGCTTCCGCTGTGTCAAACATCGGCGTTGAATATGCCGTCGAGCTTTTAGGCACACACATTTATCATCTCATGCCATGTGTGAGCCTAGTGCCGACACGAGGGCAAGTTATGATGTTGGTTCTTCTAGCTTGTCCCAAGGGACTTCTCTTTTGAGCGATAGTGGTACTTCATCCTCTTAGAGCGTGTCTCCTAGTAGACCTTTACACCATTGCTCATTCTGTGAGAAGGATGGACATCTTGTGGATTTCTGTTTTCGGCGTGCGAAACACATGCGTCGAGCTCATGCTTCTAAGTCTCCTAGTGCGCATAGTCTTTCTTATGACATGCACACTAAAGAGCCTAGCACGAGGACTCGCTCTGTTGATGACGTATTTGACACCTTTTCTAGTGATGTTGGACAGCATCGTGGACTCGGTTTCGTGGTTTTGATTTTGGCCCACGAGCTGCCTCGAGGCAGGATTTCTGTCGTTTTCCTAGAGGTGGACCTCGTTTTATTCATCAAGGTACACACCCACGGCGAGGATGTGTGAGTTCTTTTGGTGCTTCTGTTGTTTCTTGTCGGGACCCAAAATATGCAATTCTGGACCCTCTGTGTATAATGCACTAATCCAGGATCACGCTAGTGCACACAGTGTCAACACAGGTGAATATCGATCCACACAAGCAATTAATAACATAAACGAGTAATTTGATAACAAATAGTTGTTTTGACCTTATGGTCGAGTTTACAATTATTAAGCCACGCAGGGCTAGCAAAGAAATAAAATAGCAGCGGAACGAAGAAACTTCAGCAGAATCCCATCAATTCACCACAGGCAACTAACTGGGATCAAGACCCTACGATCAAGCACCTTCAATGAACTCCTCCTCAAAAGCAGCGAAGACTCCTCCTCTTCTGTTGCATGTTTTACAACAAGCATGAGTACACACCGTACTCGCAAGTCATACCACAGAAATGCAATTATAGATGTAGGCTTATTCCAAAGGAATGGCTTCTGTGGTTCTTTTGCAGAAATGTAGCATTTGCAATTTAAATACAAGTAATAGATTGAAAGCACAAGTAAAACAAATAGACAATAATAATTGAACAGTTTTATTTCACAAAGACATATAGCCTAAACAAGTTATTCACATAGCCATATGACTTAGGTCACACAGCTCCCTTCCTAAGGTTTTATGAAAATCTACCCCTCGTGTGAAATCCCCAAGCATGTCCATGACCGCGGACGCGGCTATTCGAATAGATTGTTTAACACTCTGCAGAGGTTGTACACTTTACCTACAAGATACAACTAGTGTAGCTAGCACTAGCCGTAACAAAACAGTTCAGAAACTTCATCTTAACATTGACACTCCCAGTGTGCTTACAAACTGTCAGACAACCCCACTTAGGAAGTCAGTCCAACACACACCGTTGGACAGGGACACGACGAACCACCCGTGATGTGACTACCTGGTAGCACATCTCCACCCACGCCCACAGCCTAACCTACAACCTGAGTAATCAATGTCAAGACTCCATAACTTACTATGTTAGGTCCGTCCCATACCAGGCATGTGGTTGTACGAGAGGCTCAGTTCAATGGCGCACAAAGTTAAGTCCTTAATTGACCAAGGCAAGACTTTCAAATAACTACAAATCCCTATGCACACAGGTTATTAAGCCCACGCACATAGCTCCACCAAAATATCACACAGTCCACTTGCCTCCGTCTAAATCCTTTTCCACCCTGTTGGTTAAGTACAACATATGCCATCAACGAGTAATAGCACATAGTGCACACAGTTTCTATCACGTAGTTCCATAGTCACTTAGTCAAGTTTATATTTGCAACTACATGAGATGATGACTCATAGTATGGCTAAGCAAACTAATCGCATCTAACCAACCCATGTTGGTAATACACTAGCACCTACTAAATAAACCAAACTAGGGTGACAAAAGATTATGGCATACAATTAGACAAGGGAATCATAACAAATTGGACATTAACTAATCCCAAAAGCATTGAAATAACTAATTAATGTAAATGCAATACTTTGAATCAATATAACTTTTGAAAACTGGGTTCAATATGATCAAAGGTATAACTTGCCTTGGAATAGATCAAAGTATTGATCTTGCTCTTGAGGTACTCCTTCTTCTTCAAACCTTCCCGAAGTATCAACGTCTACTCGCAAACGAAACAAACAAACAAACAAAATAAATAAAAATAGAGGCAAAACAAACTCCAAAAATTAAATAAAAATCTCAGATGGGTAGATCTTGAATTTATATGAATTTAGAAATTTGAATGGGCTCAATCGGAGTTCGGATGCAAAAGATATGGGCTTTGGAAGTTTGAATCTAAAAGAAAACCCTAAAAACTGATTATTCCGAATTTCCGAATTATTTCTTAAAAGAAAAATCGGATTATTGCGCAACGATGACGTCAGCGCTCGGAACTAAAGAATTAAAAAGAAAATCTGACATGTGGGGCCCACACGTCAGTGAGATGGCTCACGGTGAACCAAGTTCACCGAGCCGGATGGATCTGGAGGTGGCACGCGGGTGCTGACGGGACGCCACGCGAGCGACACGGGGGCTCAGCGGCTGACGCGGCGACGACCTGGCGGTGACGCGGCGCTGGCGTAGACGGCAGCGACGGTGGCGGTGCACGGGAACCAAGGTCCTGGCGAACGGCGGCGAACCGGCGATGATGGGTGGTACCACGAGGTAGAGGGGAACGCGGGGGTCACGATGGTGTGCTCACGGGTGCTCACGGACGAACGTGGCGGCCGGCGGCGAGGATGCGGCAGAGCTGGAGCTTCGGGCTTGACGGCGACGGTGCTCCGGTGGACTTGTGGCGAAACCGAGGTCACCGGGAGGTGGCCCTTGTCCTTGCGAACTCGGAGAAGGTGGCGGCGAGGCTGGAACGGTTCTGACGTCGAAGAACGAGCTCGCCGAAGATGAAGGTGGCGCAAAGCTTCGAGGGCCGGATTCGATGAAACGGTGGTGCAATCCGGGAGGCTGCTATAGGGTTTTGGAGGAGAGGGGCGGTGCGATGATCCTGATGCGGTCACGGGCTTTAAATAGCCACGGGAAGGGCGAGTCTGCGACGAACACGGCGAAGCGGCGCGGCGGCTTCGATACGGACTCAGGAGTCCCAGAGGTTAACGATGATGATGTGGCAGGCGGTCCCACCCGGCAATGACAATGGCCGAAGCAGTGAGTCGCGCCGACGCGCCGAGGCGGCAGGGCAATACGCCGCCATGAGAGAGAGGGACGAGCGGTCACAAGTGAACGGGAAAAAGCGAGGTGGTTGGTCAAGACAGATCGGGCCGAGGAATTCGCCCGGAGTTTTTCCGAGATTTTAAATACTTTTTCCTTTTTAGAAAATACCAGAAATCCAAATAAGCAATAGAAAATAGCAAATGAACTTGGAAAAATTCCAGAAAAATATGGAAAATATATCCAAGCCCAAAGAACCCAAATAAAATAGTTTTGACCATTGTTGATGTTGACTTTAATCATATTAAATTATTTTAATGGACAAAGTCCATATTAAGCTTTTGAATTAAAAACAAATAAAATCCATATGGTGAATTTTATCCTACTACTCTTTAAAAGATTTTTAAAGCTCAGAAAATTGGGATGTTACAGTTCTCATCATGGTGCTTTGAAGCAAGGCCATCGCCGCTTGTCTAGAGATAGACCTCGTTTTCCTCATCGAGTTGTCCACTCGCGGCGTGCCTCCAAGGATGGTGTTGGATCTTCTTGCATGAACCATAATTTGCATCATGCTAACTCACATAATGGTTCAATTGCTTCTAGTGGTTGTGTGTCCAAGGTTTGGGTTCCCAAGTATTTGCCCTCTAACCCTTCGGGATCCAAGACTTGGACATCCTGCTTTTCTCATGTGTAGGTATCGGGGACGCGGGTTGGACAACATGGACTTAAAGGTTCTGGTCTTTTGCTTCATCACGTGATCGGGACGCTTGATGGTTCTCCATCCCCATGATGGCCTCCAAGAGGCATGTTGAAGAATCTAGCCCGCCATTATATGTTAATGGAGTGTTTTGGTGATTAATGACAAATGCATTTGTAAGACTAACATGTTTATTGATATACTTATTGTTTAGTCGCAATTGGATATAAAGGTGATAATCATGAATGCATGTATGTGATTAGTGACAAATCAAATTCATTGGATAAACAAAAGGAAAATCCAAACAGGTATGCATTTATAATGACAAATCTATTTATGAGACTAACTCTCTTATTGTTATATCTTATGATTAGTCTCGCTTGGGTATAAAGAACAAAAGAGGTATGCATTCTACTTTGTATTCTTATACCCTGTTGCATTCCTCGGATCCAAAATATAGGTTGAACTTCACCAAAAGAATTAACCTAAATATGTGCATATGTTCTTACCACATATTCATGTATGCACACATATAGGGGGAGTTCATTCTATATTTTGAGGTTTCATTAGTATTGATCCATATTCCTGTTTCCACATATATTTGGGATCTTTACTTTGAAACATATCCTGTGAATATACTTAACTTGCATAGTTAATATATTCATATGAGTATATAAGACTTGTGTAGTCTAAGTATACTTATATGTGAGTATAACATAACTTGTGTAGTTCATGTGCACTCACATATCTTCGAATATATTTAACTTGTGTAGTTAATATATTCATGTGTGTATATGAGACTTGTGTGCTCATATATCCTTTGAGTATATACAACTTGTGTAGTGCCTATATACTCATACCAATCTACATTCAATTACTTGAAATTGAAGTGATTATCATCAATTACCAAAGAGGGAAAGATTGTGGTATCTTGTCCCACCATTATGAGTTAATGGTATGGAGTGGTAATTAATGATAATCATATTATAGAACTAACACTTTCCATGAGTTGGATGAACAGGTTGAGTTCTATAGTTGGAGACTCTAGAAGATCATCATGTGTTGATGATATTGAAGTCAAGAGCTTGGTGTAAAGGATGCATCATGTGTGAATGCGCATCAAGTTCAAGATGAAGGAAATCATCGTGTGTCGATGATGTTCATGAAGAGGAGATGATCATGAGTTGATCATCAAGACAAATGAAGACCCATCATGTGTTGATGGAAGTCAAGTAAAGGATGCATCATGAGTTGATGCATATCAAGTCAAGAACCCAGAGTTGAAGCAAGGATGTGCGTCATCAAGCTTCAAGTGGTTGCGCAAGGCAAAGGTATGACTAGCTAGGGCTAAGGATTTGTTCCTAGTCTTTTACCGGTCACGGTGTTTGGTTGAATGACCGGATTGCTAGTATAGGTTGCCGTACTATTAAGAGGGGTCCTTGACTAGTAGCTTGAGTTAGTCATGTGTCGATAGCTCATTGTGTTTGCTCTAGCTCATCTTAACATGTTGCCAATATTTGCGAATGTGTTTTGCAAATAGTTGTGGCTCATGGATAACCCTTGTAGCATGTGACTTAAGTTTGCGAATGTGTTTTGCAAATGGTGTAAGTCCATGTACCTTATTCCTTGTGGTGTGATTCTATAAGTTGGCAAATGTGTTTTGTAACTTGTTGAGAATCTCACTTGAATCCTTGTTTGCATCGCGCATCAATTTGGCAAATGTGTTTTGCAAATTGAGTTAAGGCGGAATGCAATTTAAGGCATTGATTCTAAAAGTTGGCAAATGTGTTTTGCAAATTGTTGAGTCTTGTCTTTAACCTTGTGTGCATCTTTCATCAAATTTGCAAAATGTGTTTTTGCAATTTGAGTTGTGAAAAATCAGATTTGCACTTGTTGGCTGCTGGCGGTCTGACCGCTAGTATGTCGTGATCGACCGGTGTGGAGCGGTCGGCCGGCGTTGTAGGTGCGTGATCGACCGGTCCTCCGGTCGAGACTGGTCACTTTTTCCCGAGAGGTCCTTTTTCTGGTCCTTAGCCTTTTTCTGTGGAGCGGTCTGACTGGCGTTTATAGGGCGGTCTGATCGGTGGGCGGTCCGACCGGCCATTACATGGCGGTCAGACCGGCTGTAGGCTCAACGGCTAGTTTTATAGCCGTTGGAGCCAAGGGCAGTTAGACCGGCCATTTCACGGTGGTCAGACCGATTTTGTCCAGAGGCTCTGGAATCTTTTCCCAACGGCTAGTTTTTGAGTGTGGGCTATATAAAGCCACCTTGGCTGGTTGGGAGATGTTGCTGGTTGTGTGCTGGTGCCCTAGACTTTCATTTGAGCAAAGAGCAAGCCTCTCATTCTCTTTTGTGCATGTGTTGCACTTAGTGAGGTTAGAGAGCAAACCCTAAGTGCATGTGTTGCCTTAGGTAGTGGATTTCGTATCCATTTGAGCTTAGACACTTGATTGGTTCAAGTGAGCGTTGGAGACTTGTTACTCTTGGTGTTTGCCGACACCTAGACGGCGTGGTGGCGTCGTGCTATACCGGTGAGCTTCTCAAAGAAGATTGTGAGAAGACCCGGGCGGTTTGTGAGTGGTGTGGTGCTCGCCATCTCCGGAGTGGAGGAAAGAGAAACTCTAGTGGAGCGAGGTGTTGGTTCGGTTTGGAACCGGTTCAAGTGATTGGACTTACCTCAGAGGAAGGCTTAATTCGTGGAGCCGGCCCAATTGGTTTGGGTTTCCCTCAACGTGGATTAGGGGAGACCGGCAAGTCTCCGATCACCACAGGAAAACATTGCCGTGTCATTGTGGTTTGATTACTTGTGCTTTACATTGTGCAATTTACATTACTTGTATTTAAATTGCTTAATTGTATGTGTATGATTGCTTTCATTTGTGTAGTCTCATATTGTTGGTGCACTTAGTTGAACCTAGTTGATTTAGGTTTTAATTGTGCAAAACCGTATTTGCTTAGCTTCCGTATTAGAAATCGGTTTTAGCCAAAGAAGTTTTTAAAACACCTATTCACCCCCCCTCTAGTCGGCCACCTCGATCTTACACATGTGCTTTCATGATCAGTGTCTTCACCTTTTTTTAGCTATCTTACATCTTCATGCCTTTATCTTCATGATTATTCATTCTTGGCATGTTGTGCTTTTCTTTGTGCTCATTTGTATCATATCGGCATGTGTTAATCTTAAAATATCTTTGATCATGCCTTTGCTAGTACCTTGCTTATGTATCCATGGGCTGGATTGTTATTCATTATTTCCATGGGTGTATAAGCTTGGTTTTGTCATCATGAGCTTATGTTGTTTTGTACATTTATTATCTTGCTCTTGTTGATTTTTGCTTTATGTATCCACATGCTTACTTGATATCCATGTTAGCATTCATTATCCATGATTTGTTCTATAACATATTTTATGCTTACTTGGTATTGTTCCTTATTATTAATGGTGGATACATGAGCTTTGCCATAGTTTCACTAGCATGCTTTACCTTTGACTGGGTGTATGTTGTGTGATATGATATGCGCTTGCTTGCTCCTATGCCTTATTATGGATTAAGGATATTTTGAGCTTTATCATATCTTGGATAGCATGTGTTGCGATTGATATGTCTATCTTTATGCTCATGCCCTGAATTGTTGATTATATGCTTTTATGAGCTTTGGATCATCTACTGCTATTCTTGCTAGTCGTGTGTCTCGGTACTATTTTCTTAGATAATGTCTCACTAACCCAGTACCAAAGCATAGACTTCTTCTGTCTCTTTGGTGTAGTCTTTTCAGTTGAGGAGAACATGTGGTTCATGACTTCATCACCTTTGGAGATGATACACAAGGGCGGATTGAAGAAACGAGATCAATTAGGGTGAACGACAAATTCATCCTGAAGGACGTCGCTCTTGTGGACAAGCTAAGGTACAACTTGCTTTCTGTCTCGCAGCTTCTTGATGATGGCTACGAGATTATATTTAAGAAAAATGCTTGTCGTGTGCTTGATTCAGCTGGTGAGCTTGTTTTTGGGATCTCTAGAGTTGATAGGATCTTTGGAGCCGCCTTTTCTGAATCTTTTACTGGATCTCTCAAGTGTTTGATTGCATCTTCTTCTGAAATCTGGTTTTGACACCGTCGTTTGGGACACATTGGTTTTGATCATCTGACGCAAGTTAGCAGCCTTGATCTCATGAGAGGTTTGCTCAAACTCAAAGCCGTCAAGGATGCTGTATGTGCGCCCTGTAGGCATGGCAAGCAAGTTGCTACCTCACACCCTTCATTAACTATGGTCATGACTGACGAACTGGGACAGTTGCTTCACATGGATACTGTTGGTCCTACTAGGGTTCGGTCAGTCAGTGGCAAATGGTACATTCTTGTCATAGCCGAAGATTTTTTGAGATACTCTTGGGTGTTCTTTCTTGCTTCAAAGGATGAGGTTTTTGATCATTATCATGATCTTGTTCTTCGTTTGGCTTCTGAACTTCCTGGTGCCTTGAGAGCGATCCGCAGTGACAATGGCACGGAGTTCAAGAATGCTTCTTTTGCCTCTTTTTGTGCTGAGTGTGGAATTAAGCATCAGTTCTCTTCTCCACACGTCCCTCAACAAAATGGCGTTGTGGAAAGGAAGAACATAACCTTAATCGAGATGGCTAGGACGATGCTAGATGAGTATAGCACTTCGAGGAGGTTTTTGGGCCGAAGCTATTGCTACAGTTTGCCATATTGCTAATCGTGTCTTCTTGAGACCATCTCTGGGCAAGACATCTTATGAGCTTCGTTTTTGGTAGAAAACCCTCGGTTTCTCATTTTCAAGTTTTTGGAGCCAAGTGTTTCATTCTCAAGACAGGAAACCTAGATGAATTTGAGTCAAGTATTTCTGATGGTTTATTTCTAGGTTATCCTGCTCATTCGAAGGGTTTTTGGGTTTTTAATGTGGAGTAGGAAGTCTTTGTGCTATAGTTTGTGGAGCCCAAAGCACAATTGGCAGACATTCTCTTCAAGCCTTTAGATCCAACAAGGTTTGCCACCTTGAGCAGTGAGTTAGGGGTAATTTATCCCTATGGGTTGGTTTGAGGGGGAGTTGGTTCTTTTCTAAACTTGTTGATCTTTTTAGGCTTTTTGAGCTTGTTGATCTTTTTTTTATCTTTTCTTCTGATCATCTTGATCTTTTTGACCCTTGTTGATCTTCTCGTTCTGTGTATTCTCCAACTTTCACCTAGTGGTATCAGCAAGTGTCTTCTTTGACTTTTGATGCTTTTTCTTGCATCTCATTGTATCATATTGCATTCATATGAAAAACACAAAAAGATGCATTTGTAATATAAGCTTTTCTGCTTATCTTTTAAAATTGATGAAGCTTTGCTTATTGCCCTTTGGAGCTTTAGTATTTCAATTCTTGGTCATTGTCATGTCTAGTTCTTCGACTTACTAGAATTATCATGCTTTCACATGTGTAGCTCAGTCTTTGCTGAATGAGCTAGAACTCTAAAACAACTAGAACTAAAACTGCAATTTGTGGATGTTTTAGCCAGTTGCGCAATTAGTGCTCCTTTTATGACATTGACCATGTCAAAATTGCTTTGTTAGCCCTTAAATCTAAAATTGATCATTACCTGAGCTTCTTGTTTTACTGAGAATCTAAAACTGCTCTTGTGAAAAATAAAAAATCAAATTTAAAGATTGTCTTGTGCTTAAAATGTGCCAAACTACTCTCACGAGAATGCATATCAAAGACATGAACATGGAGATAGTTTGATGATCCAAACGATCTCATGAGGACTGCTTGTCAAAATTGACATGAACGTCAAGATTTGTCGCCCTGGTAGAAGTTTAGGAAGAGTTTGTGGATGGCTCCTAGTCTAGGATCTTCTTCAGTAAGATATACCTTTAATCAACTTCTGGTCGAAGCTTAGGAAAAGTTTGTGGATGGCTCTTAGTCCAGGACCTTCTTCACTAAGTTAGACCATTAGTCAACTTCAATACTCATTGCAAATAAAAAAACTGTTGAAAAATGGGCGTTTGAGAAAATTGAGCGAAATGATTCAATTCAGGACCTGTTTGTCTCTTAATGTGGTCATTGTTAGCTTTTTGATCTCACATTGACATTTTGATATGACCAGTATCATTTTAGGATCCCTGTTGATGAACTTGCTAAATTTGAAGTTTTGCTTAATTTGATCAAATTCATTGCTTTATATTGAGCCTTCAAGCTTAGCTTTGATATATATGTCTTGTCATGATCTTGCTAGCGCTGTTAGGCTTGATATGTTATTTGTGCAATATTAGAAATGCTAGCTTGTTCTTTTGGGTAATCTCTAAAGCTTCTTGTAATCCAAAATTGAAAAATACAAAAAATGAAGCCACTCCATTGCATTTCATGCATGCTCCTTCTTATGCTTTTTCCTAATTTTGCATTTGTCATCTCTAGACGAGAGGAAGGCTTGATTTCTTGATGACTCCATTGTCAAAGGGGGAGAAGATATATCCAAGATGTATAAAGGGGAGTAGATATAAAAATGTTAAAAAGGGGGACAAAATTGGAGAATTTGATTTTTTTTTTCTGAAATCTGAGGATCACAGTGAAGGAGAGTTTCTTATTTGCTTTCTTATGATCTTATTGTCTTTTTTGAACTTTATTTGCAATTCTTGGTTCCTCACAATGATCAAAGGTCAAATTGAACAATTGTTCTTTCATATGGACCTTAAGTTAGATTTTTAACTCTTTTCTGAAAATTGGAGCTTTCTTGCTTTCTTTGACTCGATCTCACTTGCCTATGCTAATCTAAAGCTATCTTGGTCATTTTTATAGCTTTTTCTTGCTTGTGGACCAAGATGTGCCTTTGCGGGAAAACGAGAGTATTTTCATTTTCAAACCTCCAATTTGCATTTTTGAGAAGATTGCCAATGTGTTCATCAAGGGGGAGATTGTGGACATCATGTGGATATGATCCTAATCTTAGTGTGTTGAGCAATTGGCAATAGCGTCGAGGTGTTTGGAGAAACCCTCGTTTTCGGTAAAGTCCTGCTGCTGTCAGGTCTCAAGCGGTCAGACTGACCATTGTGTGGCAGTCAGACCGACCTGTGTGGCGGTTAGAACAGCCAAATTGGCGGTCAGACAGGCCAGGCCTCAAGTCAAGCTCAGGCCAAGTGGCTGGCAGTCAGACCGGCCAATGGGTGGCGGTTTGACCGGCCAAAGTAGATTTTGGATTTTGAAGCTGGGCCAAAAATAGAGGGTGTAGGCAAGAGAGGAGTTTCTTCTACACTTGGTCTCATATTTTTTGGAGCTTCGAGTCAAAAGTTCTATTCGTTTGAAATTTCCAGAAGGTTTCGGATTTCCACGTTGGAATTTTGGCTAAGTCCCACTGGCGGTCGACCGCCAACAGTGGTGGTCGACCGTTAGGCGAGGGTCGACCGCCAAAGTGGCGGTCTGACCAGTTTTGGCTTGTTCATCGGCCAACTCGGTGGCGATGATTGTTTGGTTAGGTTAAGTTCATGGGTTTCAGTGCATATGTGTTGCATGATGCATGTTTTGACTAACGTGGGTCAAGTTGTGAAGAACTTGTTCCCGGAATCGATTTCTTTGTCTATTGTTCTGCAGGTTGCTTGGAGGTCAACGACGATCAACGGCGAGGATGATCGGGACTAAGCTTGGAGAGCTAAGGTCCAGAACGATCGGGGATGCCGGGTGAAGTCAATGAAGACAAGCATGGCGCAAAAGGGACAAAGGTGACCGAACGGGCAGTTCGGTGCGACGGGTTGGATCAAGCGGCGCGGGGGTCGGTGCAAGTGCCATGGTAGTTTCCGTGGGAGCCAGATGGGAGAGACTTGCCGACATGATGAGAGCCATTGATCAAACTACACGTGGCGAAGCATGGAAGTGCTTCACGAAGGTGGGACTTGGTTTTTGAAAAAAGACCGAGAAGTGGTGTTTTGGTAATTTTACCTAAATACCACCTTGGTGACCTTTTGCCAACCCGCGGCGCAAGTCGACGCAAGATGAAGCGGATTAGGTCAAGAAGAGATGAAGACAGCGCTTTAAAATACGTGTGTGTTTGACCCGTTTGTGTGTGGGCCTAACGGGTGCCCATTAGGGTTCAATCTTCTAGAAGGTCTAAGCCTCCACTATAAATAGAGAAAGGTGGTAGCTGCACCCCCTTAACCCTTCATTTGGAAACCCTATCTTTTCTTATTAGGGCTTGGAGAGATTAGTGGGAGGTTAGGGTTCTAGAGAGATGGATTGATTTGAGTGCTCAAGTGTTGAGCTTTGTCCTCCATGGTGGAGTGGCTGTAAACATACAATCTATCCAATCAATCCATGCAAGATTTGCCCCAAGTTGAGTTTTTTCTTATTCTTGCTCTCTCTTTGATGTCTTTGGGATTTTTGATGTTCCTTAGGTTTTTATTTGGGATCTTGCTGTGATCTTGCTTGCTGGGATATGTGGGGTATGATCTAAGATCATCTTAATCATCATCCACCCACGAGCAAGCTTTTCGATCTAAGTTTTGATTTTGCCCGGTTTTTGTGAAAGAAATGGTGATTTTAGGGGGTTTTGCTCTTGAGGGCTTTTGGCTTGATTCTTCCTGTGATTGAGTATGCTAGGATGTATGGGAGACTATCTTTAGCCATCTTGGATTGATTCCTCCCACGAAATCATCTCAATCACCGTTTTCGTATTTGGATCGGTTTTGAAGCAACCTTCACTAAAACAAATAAAGGTCAGAACTTTGGCAACGATCTTTACGATCGTTGATTGGAATAGGTTCCTGACATCCTAAGGAAGGTATGGTTCAAGTTTCGTGAAGTTTGGAGTCACGGATCAAAAGTTAGACTAATTTGTGATTTTGAGTTTGGGCTGATTTCACTGTTCATTGTGCTGGAGGTCAGACCGCTCATTTGAGAGGTCTGATCGCTAGGCAAAAAAGTCGACCCGCCAATTTGAGAGGTCTGACCGCCCAACTATTTTGGTTTCTAGTTTTTGGTGTTTTTGGTCTTTTATCTTCGGGGTTTTGATTGGATTCAATATAAGTCTTCCACTGTGCTTGTATATTGATCTTCATAGCTTTCATAGCTATTGGAGTGAAATTAGCATTGAATTCAATTAAGGTGAAAAAGTGATCGTGCTTCTATTCACCCCCCTTTAGTCGCCTTTCCGGTCCAACAGTAACTTCACCTAAATACCGCCTTGGTGACCTTTTGCTAACCCACGGCGCAAGTCATTGCAAGGAGAAGCAGTTTAGGTCAAGAGGAGATGAAGACCATGCTTTAAAATACATGCATAAGTGAAACCCATTTGTGTGTGGGTTTAATAGGTGCCCATTAGGGTTTTCCTTCTAGAAGCTAGCCTCCACTATAAATAGGAGAAGGTGCTGGCTAGCACCTCTCAACCCTTCATTTCAAAAACCCTAGTTTTGTGTTCTTAGGGTTTTGGAGAGATTAGTGGGAGGTTAGGGTTCTAGAGAGTTGGATTTGATTTTGTGTTCATGTGTTGAGTCTTTGTCCTCCTTGATGGAGTGGTTGTAAAGCAACATCATATCAAATCAATCCAAGGAAAGATTTCTCAAAGATGAGTCTCTTTGTGTTCTTACTCTCTATTTTGTGATTTCGAAGTTTTCTTCGATCCGCGAGTTTTTCCTTGGTTTCTTGTGGTGATCTTTGTTGCTAGGACATGTGGGAGTGCATTTAAGATCATCTTGATCATCCTTGACCCACAAGCAAGCTTTAGATCATATATAGGTCTCTAACTCGGTTTTTGAAGCAACCTTCTCTCAAACGGAAAAAGGTTGAAACTTTGGCAATTATCTTCACAATCCTTGATTGAAATAGGTTCCTAACATCCTAGAGAGGTTATGTTTCAAATTTCGTGAAGTTTGGAGTTGTTGATCAAAAGTTATACCAATTTTGGTTTTCGTTCTCGTGCTGATTTCTAGAATTGGTAGTATCGTCTTGTAAACTGCGGTAGTACCGATTAATTGGTAGTACCGCTCGTTACATGGAGGTAGCATCGATTTTTGAGTCTTTTGTGTTTTTGGCTGTTTCTCTTGGAGGTTTGAATTGAATTCAGTTCTAATCTTCCGCTATGCTTATATATTGATATTCATAGCTATTGGAGTCAAGATCTTATTGAATCCGATCAAAGTAAAAAATAGATAGTGCTCCTATTCACCCCCGCCCCCCCTCTAGTCGCTGTTTTGGTCCAACAAGTGGTATCAGAGCCCGTTTAGTTCAATCTTGATCTTAACCGGTCACTGAACTTGGCGATGGATAAGTACTCCACCAAGTCGCATATCTTCAATGGACTCGACTATGCCTATTAGAAGAATCGTATGCGAGTCTTCCTTCAGAGCGAAGGACAAGCTACATGGGAGGTTGTTCGAGCTCCGCTCGTTTTGCCTGAGGTTGCTTCCCCAGCTTCAGCAGCCCTCTTGGCAAACAACCACAAGGCAAAGAATCTCCTATATGCTGGGTTTGGTAGACAATAGTACGATAGGATTTGCAATCTTGAGATCGCACATGAGATTTGGCACACCCTCAAAACTTACCATGAGGGATCGTCCTAAATTAAGCAAGTACGCCAAACGATCTATAAGCGTGAGTATAACAAGTTCGACATGCGTCCTGGCGAGAGCATCGATGAGATATTTACTCGCTTTAACAAGGTGATTAATCAGATGAGAGCTGTAGACATTGAGTACTCTCAATCTGAGAATGCCACCCACCTCTTGGCTGCAATCAACACCAAGGATTGGGAGATGAAGGCTACTACCATTGAAGAGAATGTTGATCCCTCTAGTCTCACTTTGGAGCTGCTTATAGCAAGCTCAAGACTCATGAGATCAAGACAGGTAGTCTTCCTAAGAAGGATAACATGGCTTTGGTGGCTGATCCTCTTAAAAGAACTTCTGATAGTTCTTCTGAGTCTTTTTCTGGTCTTTCTCTTGCTTGTTTTTCTGCAATCCATGAAGAAGAGTTTGAAAGTCTTCATGAGGCTGATTTAGCTCTTTTAGCCAAGAAAGTCACACGGACCTATAACAATGTGACAAATAAGAAGAGAGACGGCCCTGTGACGTGCTATGAGTGTGGAGAGCTTTATCATATCCGGGCAAATTGCCTCAAGCTAAAAGGAAAGGGCAACCACAAAGATGAGAAGGCTGCCTGGAAGAAGCCTCAGGGGAACAAGCCCAAGTATGATGCTGCCAAGCTCATAAAAGCCGCTCACCGGGTCCTTGCCGCTTTTGGAGAGCAATCCATAAGCAATGTGGACTCTAGGAGCGAGGAGGACAAGGAGGAGGAGCTCCCTCAAGACAAAAAGAAAGGGAAGGCAAAAGACTTCATCGGCATGTGCTTCATGGCCAACACTATCGACATCGACGACACCGATGAGGTACCTCCATCCTATGATGTTCCTTCTGCTAGATGCGATACCATCTTTGAGCAATTGCTTGGTCAAGATAAAGCTTTAGAGTTCACCATGGCTAGGAATAAGGATCTAGAGTCACAAGTTGATAATATGACATTAGAACTTGTGAATGCTAAGAGTCTTGATGCTGATGAATGTTCATCCGCCATGCTTTACACTCTGAACTGTCTAAATTGCAAACTGCTCATGATGTTGCCTTTCACCAACTAGAAAATGTTAGGACTGAGCTAATTGAAGTTAAATCTGCTCCTTGTGAAAAATGCTTAGAGTCTAGCAAGTTGGTTGTTTCTGATAAGGCTGAATCTAGCTTTTGCTCTTTCTGCTTAGAACATGAACATGAAGTAAAAGACATAATAGAAGCAGTTAAAGCTAAGTTTGCCAAGCTTAAAGACAAAATTGATTCTGATCCTTATGCTTCATGTGTGGCCTTTAAGCTTGAAGTTGCTTTTCTTAAGGAGAAACATGTTAGAGCCATTAAGGCCAAAACTTGTGAGTCATGTGTTAATCTTGGAAAAGAGAATGCTTATCTTAAGAATACTCAACGTTTAAACATGATTCTTGACAAGTCTAAAACTCCTTATAAGAAGCAAGGGTTAGGATATAACTATGCCCAAGACAAGTCCAAGCCAAATATCATTCAAGTCTTGGAAAATGGCTTAGTTGAATTCAAAACCCAACCTGCAAAAACCATTTTCAAATCTACAGGTTTTTCCCAACCATCTTTTGAGCCAAAAGGTGCTTCTCCCAGTGGTACCAAGTGCCATTGCACCTATTGCAAGAAGGATGGGCATTTGGTTGAATTCTGTTTGCGTAGGTTGAAAAATGCTAAGAAAAATCTTGCTAGAATTTCATCTCATCAACCTAGAGCTTTTATGAGACATGGTCATTCAGAAAACAAGAAACCTAGACTAGGATTTGTTTCACATGCTCATCATCATCATGTTCCTAGACAGGATGCTTCTCATGTTCGTGTAACCATTACTCATAATAGAACTTCAAGTAGGATCAAGGATAACAATTCTACTTTGCATACAACTCACAGACGTGTGTCTCAGTACTGGGTTCCCAAGTCATGTTTAACTAACCCTAGTATTGAGACACATCGATCTTTTGTGCCTTGATTTTCAGGATCGCCGCGGAAGGGGGAAGAACACGTGGTTCGTCGACTCCGGCTGTTCACGCCACATGACCGGAGACTCAAGATGGTTCACCTCCTTCACGCGATCGGCGGGTGATGACTTCATCACCTTTGGAGATGATACACAAGGGCAGATTGAAGGAACGAGATCGATCAGGGTGAACGACAAATTCATCCTGAAAGACATTGCTCTTGTGGACAAGCTAAGGTACAACTTGCTTTCTATCTCATAGCTTCTTGATGATGGCTATGAGACTAGATTTAAGAAAAATACATGTCGTGTGCTTGATTCAGCTGGTGAGCTTGTTTTTGGAATTTCTAGAGTTGGTAGAATTTTTGGAGCTGGTTTTTCTAAATCTCTTGCTAGATCGCTCAAATGTTTGATTGCATCTTCTTTGATGTCTGGCTTTGGCACCGACGTTTGGGGCACATTGGTTTTGATCATCTGACACGAGTTAGCGGCCTTGATCACATAAGAGGTTTGCCTAAACTCAAAGCCGTCAAGGATGTTGTATGTGCGCCCTGTAGGCATGGCAAGCAAGTTGCCGCTTCACACCCTCTATTGACTATGGTCAGGACTGACGGACCAGGACAGTTGCTTCACATAGATACTGTTGGTCCTGCTAGGGTTCGGTTAGTTGGTGGCAAATGGTATGTTCTTGTCATAGTTGATAATTTTTCAGGATACTCTTGGGTGTTTTTTCTTACTTCGAAGGATGAAGCTTTTGATCATTTTCATATCTTTGTTCTTCGTTTGGCTTCTGAACTTCCTAGTGCCCTGAGAGAGATTCGCAGTGACAATGGCACGGAGTTCAAGAATGCTTCTTTTGCCTCTTTTTGTGCTGAGCGCGGTATTGAGTATCAGTTCTCTTCTCCACACGTTCCTTAACAAAATGGTGTTGTGGAAAGGAAGAACAGAACCTTAGTCGAGATGGCTAGGACGATGCTAGATGAGTATAGCACTCCGAGGAGTTTTGGGCCGAAGCTATTGCTACAGCTTGCCATATTGCCAATCGTGTCTTTTTGAGACTTTCTTTGGGCAAAACATCTTATGAGCTTCGCTTTGGTAGAAAACCCTCTGTCTCTCATTTTCTAGTTTTTGGATCCAAGTGTTTCATTATCAAGACAGGAAACCTAGATAAATTTGAGTCAAGGACTTGTGATGGTTTATTTCTGGGTTATCCTGCACATTCGAGGGGTTTTCGGGTTTTTAATGTTGAGACTAACGTTGACCAGGAGACATGCAATGTCACTTTTGATGAGGCTAGCCCTGGAGCTAGATCTGACATTTTAGGTGATTCACAGGCATTGGAGAGCATTTTTGTAGAGGAAGATGATGATGAAGTTGATATTGCTCTTCCACCTGTTGTTGATGCTCCTGTCCAAGCTCCAAAACCTACTTCGACTACTTCACCTTCAGTTGAGGCTCCTATTGTATCTTCATCAGTAGTAGTACCTGCGGAGGTCGAAGAGATGCTTTCTCCCCCGGGTGCTCCACTTCACATTCAGAGGCATCACCCTCTGGATCAGGTCATTGGTCAGCTTCATGAGCGAGTCACTCGCTCCAGGTATCATGATCCGAGTCCCTACTCTCATTCTGCATTTGTTACTTCTTTTGAACCCCGCGATATATCGCATGCTTTATCTGATTCTAGCTGGGTTAATGCCATGCATGAGGAGTTAGAGAATTTTGATAGAAACAAGGTCTGAAACCTAGTAGAACCTCCTAGTGGTAATAATGTGATAGGAACCCACTGGGTGTTCAAAAATAAACAAAATGAGGATGGTTCTATGGTTAGAAATAAAGCTAGATTGGTAGCTCAGGGTTTTAGCTAAATTGAGAGGTTAGATTTTGATGAAACATTTGCTCCTGTTGCTAGATTAGAAGCCATTCATATTTTGCTTGCATTTGCTGCATCTAAGGGCTTTAGATTGTATGTGAAGGATGTCAAGAGTGCCTTTCTAAATGGTTTTATAGAGGAGGAAGTGTATGTTAGGCAACCCCCTGGCTTTGAGAATCCCAAACACCCACATCATGTATTCAAGCTATCCAAAGCCTTGTATGGTCTTAAGCAAGCCCCTAGAGCCTGGTATGATAGACTTAAGACCTTCCTGCTTAAGAACAATTTTGAGATGGGTAAGGTAGACAAGACCCTTTTTGTTCTTAGGCATGGCCATGACTTCTTGCTTGCTCAGATTTACATAGATGATATTATCTTTGGTGGTTCTTCTCATGCTCTTGTTTCCAGTTTTTCTGAGACTATGTTCAGGGAATTTGAGATGAGTATGATGGGAGAGCTCAACTACTTTTTGGGGCTTCAAATCAAGCAATGCAAGGAAGGGATCTTCATCCATCAAACGAAGTACACCAAGGATTTGCTCAAGCGCTTCGAGATGAGTGATTGCAAGACGATCGCCACTCTCATGGCAACTTCGACTGTTTTGGATCCAGACGAGGATGGAGAAGTTGTGGATCAACGCGAGTACCGCAGCATGATCGGCTCTCTTCTTTACTTGACGGCCTCAAGACCGGGCATCCACTTCGCGGTCTGCCTCTGTGCGAGGTTTCAGGCGTCTCCAAGGACTTCACATCGCCAAGCCGTTAAACGCATTTTCAGGTACCTTCACTCTACCCTCCAGTATGACATTTGGTATTCCTGCTCTTCTTCTTTGTCCATTCGGGGGTTTTCTGATTCTTATTTTGCGGGCTGTCGGCTAGATAGGAAGAGTACCTCTGGCTTTTGTCATTTCTTAGGCGCTTCTCTTGTCTCTTGGTCATCTAGGAAGCAGTCATCTGTTGCACAATCCATCTCTTTGAAGCCGAGTATGTAGGCCGCTAGTTGTCAGAGTCGATTTTGTGGATGTTGTCCACTCTTAAGGACTTTGGGTTAAATTTTGTTAGTGTTCCTCTTTTCTGTGATAACACTTCTGCCATTAATATTGCTAAGAACATAGTGCAACATTCTAGGACTAAGCACATTGACATTCGCTATCACTTCCTTAGAGACCATGTAGAGAAGGGTGATATTGTACTACATTTTGTGGAGTCCGAGGCTCAGTTAGCTGATATCCTCACCAAGCCTTTAGATCCAACAAGGTTTGCCACCTGGAGGAGTGAGTTAGGGGTAATTTATCCTTATGGGTTGGTTTGAGGGGGAGTTGGTTCTTTTCTGAACTTACCTTATTCATCTGATCTTTCCTTGATCTTTTTCTGAACTTTTTGATCTTTTTAGGCTTTTTGAGCTTTTCTTGCATCTCATTGTATCATATTGCATTCATATGAAAAACACAAAAATATGCATTGTAATATAAGTTTTACTGCTTGTATTTTTAATTGATGAAGCTTTGCTTATTACACTCTTGAGGTTTAGTATTTCAATTCTTACTCAATGTCATGTCTAGTTCTTGCTAGAATTATCATGCTTTCACATGTGTAGCTAAGTCTTTGCTAAATGAGTTAGAACTTTAAGACAACTTGAACTAAATATTGCAATTTGTGGATCTTTTAGCCAGTTACGTAATTAGTGCTCCTTTTGTGACATTGGCCCTGTCAAAATTACTTTGTTAGCTCTTGAATCTAGAATTGATCATTACTTGAGCTTCTTGTCCTTCTGAGAATCTAAAACTACTCTTGTGCAAAATGAAAAATCAAATTTCAAGATTGTCATGTGGTTAAAATGTGCCAAACTACTCTCACGAGACTGCACGTCAAAGACATGAACTTGGAAAACTGTTCTTGTGCAAAATGAAAAATCAAATTTCAAGATTGTCATGTGGTTAAAATATGCCAAACTACTCTCACGAGACTGCATGTCAAAGACATGAACTTGGAGATAGTTTGATGATCTAGACGATCTCATGGGGACTGTTTGTCAAAATTGACATGAACCTTAAGATTTGTCGCTCTGGTTGAAACTTAGGAAGAGTTTGTGGATGGCTCTTAGTCCAGGATCTTCTTCACTAAGATAGACCTTTAATCAACTTCTGGCTGAAGCTTAGGAAGAGTTTGTGGATGGCTCCTAGTCCATGATCTTCTTCACTAAGATAGGACTTTTATCAACTTCAATATTCATTGCAAATGAAAAACTATTGAAAACTGGGCGTTTGAGATAATTTGAGCAAAATAATTCAATTTGGGACCTGTTTATCTCTTAAGTGGTCATTGTTAGCTTTTTGATCTCACATTGACATTCTGATATGGCCATTTAGGATCCCTGTTGATGAACTTGCTATATTTGAAGCTTTGCTTAAACTGTTAAAAATTCATCGCTTTATATTGAGTCTTCTAGCTTAGCTTTGATATATATGTCTTAAAATGATCTTGCTAGTGCTTTCAGGCTTGATATGTATTGAGTAATATTCGAAATGCTAACTTGTTCTTTTGGGTAATCTCCAAAGCTTCTTATACTCAAAAATTGAAAAATACAAAAAACGAAGCTACTCCATTGCATTTCATGCATGCTCCTTCTTATGCTTTTTCCTTATTTCTGCATTTATCATCTCTGGACGAGAGGAAGGCGTGATTCCTTGATGACTCATTGTCAAAGGGGGAGAAGATGTAAACAAAATGTTAAAAGGGGGAGCTATTTGGAGAAAAATGGAGAAATTGAAATTTTCTGAAAAATGATGATCATAGTGAGGGGGAGCATTTAATTTGTATCCTTATGATCTTATTGTCATTTCTGAACTTGAATTGCAATTCTTGGAACCTCACAATGATCAAAGGTCAAATTGAACAATTGTTCTTTCATATGGACCTTAAAGTGAGATTTTTTATTCTTCTCAGGAAATTGAAGCTTTCTTGCATTCTTCTGCTCTATCTCACTTGCCGATACTTTTCTAAAGCCAACTTGGTCACTTCCATTGCTTTCTCTTGCATTTGGACCAAGTTGTGCCTTTGCGCGAAAACGTTGAGTTTTTCTTTCTCAAACCTCAAAACCTACATTTTTGGGAAATTACCAATGTGTTCATCAAGGGGAGATTGTGGATATCATGGGGATATGCTCATGATCTCAAGATGATGTTACGATTGGCAATGGCGTTGAAGGTTTGTCGAAACACGCTTTTTCGGCAAAGTCAGGATTATCGTTAGTACCCTGGCAAGTAAGGTGCGGTATGACCACAGGGCAGTATGACCGCAAGTGTTGTAGCAGTACTACCGCCGTGCGGTAATACCGGCTTTTAGTTGGCGGTATGGATTTTCCAGAGAACATGTTTTCTTGGATTTTTGGTCTTCGGTGAGGAACAGTATGACCGCAGTTATTGGAGCGGTACTACCGCAGTGCGGTAGTACCGGCTATTACATGGTGGTAGTACCGTTTGTGTTCTGAATGTTTGCCGACTTGGTGAAATGGTTTTTCGTTAGGTCAAGTTCATGGGTTTCAGTGCATATGTGTTGCATGATGCATGTTTTGACTAACGTGGGTCAAGTTGCGAAGAACTTGTTCCCGGAAACGATTTCTTGGTCTATTGTTGTGCAGGTTGCTTGGAGGTCAACGACGGTTAACGGTGAGGATGATCGGGACTAGGCTTGGAGAGTTGAGGTCCAGAACGATTGAGGATGCCGGGTGAAGTCAATGCATTCAAGCATGGCGCAAAATGGACAAGGATGACCGAACGGGCAGTTCGGTGCGACGGGTTGCATCAAGCGGCGCGGGGGTCGGTGCAAGTGCCATGGTGGTTTCGGTGGGAGCCGGATGGGAGAGACTTGCCGACATGAAGAGAGCTGTTGATAAATCTACACGTGGCGAAGCATGGGAGTGCTTCACGAAGATTGGACTCGATCTTTGAAAAAGGATCAAAAAGGGGTATTTTGGTAACTTCACCTAAATACCGCCTTGGTGATCTTTTGCTTATCCGCGGCGCAAGACGGCGCAAGATTTTGTGCTCATGTGTTGAGTCTTTGTCCTCCTTGATGGAGTGGCTGTAAACCAACATCATACCAAATCAATCCAAGGAAAGATTTCTCAAAGATGAGTCTCTTTGTGTTCTTGCTCTCTATTTTGTGGTTTTGAAGCTTTCTTCGATCCGCGAGTTTTCCCTTGGTTTCTTGTGGTGATCTTGGTTGCTGTGACATGTAGGAGTGCATCTAAGATCATCTTGATCATCCTTGACCCACGAGCAAGCTTTAGATCATATTTAGGTCTTTAAGTCGGTTTTTGAAGCAACCTTCTCTCAAACGGAAAAAGGTTGGAACTTTGGTAATGATCTTCACTATCCTTGATTGGAATAGGTTCCTAACATCCTAGAGAGGTTATGTTTCAAATTTCGTGAAGTTTGGAGTTGTGGATCAAAAGTTATACCAATTTTGGATTTCGTTCTCATGCTGATTTCTGGAATTAGTAGTACCGCCTTGTAAACTGCGATAGTGCCGATTAATTGGTAGTACCGCTCGTTACATGGAGGTAGTACCGATTTTTGAGTCTTTTGTGTTTTTGGCTATTTCTCTTGGGGGTTTGAATTGGATTCAGCTCTAGTCTTCCACTACGCTTATATATTAATATTCATAGCTCTCATAGCTATTCGGGTCAAGATTTTATTGAATCCGATCAAAGCGAAAAATAGATAGTGCTCCTATTCACCCCCCCCTCCCTCTAGTCACCGTTGCGGTCCAACACATTGTCCTCATCTGCATCGTCGCCGGCTCAGCACTTCACTTCCCTGTGGTCTATGTCTTATTGCAAGACAGATCGACGTCATTGCACTTGACGAGGATATAATAATCCTCATTTAATTATTTATCTGTACTTCTTATTATGGATAATAACACCATCATATGGTTCTTGAGTATACCCCTTAATATTCATAAGGGAGAAGCCGGAGGTTGTAAGTTCTTCTACGACCACTCCATAGTCGTAAGTCCTTCTACGACTACCCTATTGTCGTAAGTCTTTCTACGACTAACTCATAGTCGTAAGTTATTCTACGACCATTCCCTAGTCGTAAGCTTTTCTATGACTATCCCCTAATCGTAAGTCCTCCTACGATCAGTCTGTGGTTGTAAGCTTTACTACGACCACCACCTCGTCGTAAGCTCTTCTACGACCAGCCCTTAGTCGATAGGGCTTACAGACATGTGGGCCTGGCCGATCAAGGAATCTTCTACACCATATTTAAGGATATTGGTAGTTAATTACGCTGTTATTAACTAGAATAATAGCATGATTTAACTCTCTGTCTTGGTGATAACTGCTTGGCGACGTGGGAACGTTATTACTCCCATAATAATCTCTAGTAACGGCTCCATCATCTGAAGCGTTGAGGCGCCCTTTGGACTGGAGAAACGACAGCCCACTTCGAGTACTGTATAAAAAGGCAGACTCGTCAGGAGAAGGGGGAGCGCAATCAGGAGCACAAGACATTACACTTGAGTCTTTCTCTGGATTTGTAACCAGCATACTCAATATATCCACACAGGAGTAGGGTTATTATTCTCTCCAGAGAAGGCCTGGACCTGTATAAAAATCTCTGTGTCTTTCTCTCTGCGTGATTTGAGTCTTAGAGACCCCCCGAATCAAACAATCATTACGTAAGATCAGTTCTAAAACATCGACAGTTGGCGCCGTTCGTGGGGATCTTCTAGTCATCAGGTTTCCTTCATTTTTTCTCAACTCTAATGCTTCCATGGCAAGAAAGTGGAACGAGGAGAACTGGTTCGACTTGGCCGATTACACAAATATCGACATGATGTCGGTTTCGACTACGAGCCGATTATTGTATCATCCGATGGTGATATCGCCTCCAGAGATCACTCTCCAGGAGACCATACTTTCGATGGAGTTGATGAGGGACCCTTATCCCCCACAACATTACGTCCAAACGAGGAACCAGCTTCCTTATAGGGCAAGAGTCAATCCGACCACCATCAGGACTATACCAAGATAGACTCACAACATGACGAGGGTTCCCCCTCCAAATGTTCAAAATCGTCTAAGACAGTCCGACCTGGCACGACAAGTCCTGGAAGCCATCATTCCGGAGCTTCATCAGCATCTTGTGGTCATCTCTCTTCGATTAGCACCGCAAAGGATGGGGGTCGAGCACGTTTTTCCTGCGAGTTCGACCATCCCATCGTAGGGCTCACCTACGGACGGAGACGGTTATAACTCGGAATTCCCCTTCCTTGAGGGGCTTTCTCCAAGTTGCTAGACGATGTCTTTCGACTACTCCTTAAGCGAGGAGGCCTCAAGCGCAAGTAGAGATCATCAACGGGAGGTCTTTGTCTTTCCCTCAGATAATGATCACTCTCCTAGAGACAGGACTGAGCATGCTCCCTGATGATCACACAATGCGACCCCTCGTGGTGATGACGATGACACCACTGGTGATGAATAGGGTCAACACTCTGATGAGCGTGAAGGAGATTCTTGAAATACTCGCACTCTATTGAGGCAAACTCGAGGATCAGGTATGGACGTTCCTGAGACAACCCGACAGAGAAGAATCGCGGCTCAGAGAAATTCGCCTGGGCGCATTCACTATCATTCGGAGGAAGCTCAAAAACACCAGCGTATCAATGATCTTCTCGAGAACCCATCTCGGGAACTTGCTCAAACGCTTGGCTACGACCTCTTCACTGAAGAGATCGCACAAAGGCTTAGAAGCACGATGGCCAGACTCGAGCACTCTCGCCAGCAACAACACAGAAGTCATGGCGGCATGACTCCATTGGCTTCCAGTCATTCGAACAATTCACCGCGTGGAGATCGGCGTGACAAAAGGTCACGACACTCTCCTGATCTTCACTCCAATCGAAGAAGAGCTCCTCGAACGCCTAATGATCAACAAGCTCCCAGGAGAGGTGATCGCTCACCACTTCGACTCAGAAATCTGCAACAACAGATGGAATACGAGGAGTATTTCTCTTGTAAGGTTGAGACCTACCATGGGTCGGGTCCACCTACGACCATGTATCGTTGTGTACGATCACCTGGTGACGTCAACCCTTCTTTTTCGCAAAGAAGGCGTCAAGAAGTTATTACCAGATGTCGGGCTTTCTCACCTGACCTCTGAGCAGTTTACTAGCCGCCTCGATTTCGACCAGTGAACATGGAGTAGTTTTATGGATCTCAAAACCCCATTGAATTCCTCCACATCTACACAACCGATGTCCGAGCAGTAGCAGGAAGAGAGCATGTAATGGCGAATTACCTTTCTACTGTGCTCGAGGGATCTGCTCGATCGTGGTAGTTAAATCAACCACTCGAGTCGATTTATTCATGGCAGCACCTCTGCGACCTGCTACTAGCCAATTTCCAAGGCACTTACCATCGCCCTGAGAAAGAGGATGACCTACACAGGATGAGACAAAACGACCACGAGACTCTACGCTAGTTCATTCGACGTTTGATCCAGTTTAAAATTCCATTCTGAAGTTTCGATCATACACATCGAGCTTTTAAGCAGGAAGTTCGTAGTAGAAGGATCACAGAGTATATCACTTTAAATCCTCTTGCCACCATCGCCGAGCTCTTTGAGATGGCCGATCAATATGCGACTGCTGCTAAAGTAGTCGAATGGAACAATACTATTGATCAAGATGATAAAATTCCTCAAGAGGTGGGCGAAAATGGCAAGAAGAAGGATAAAAGACCAAGAAATTCAAGAACAAGGTGAAGGGTCAAAAGCCTCAAGCCGACAATTCCAAGGAAGTATTGGCCGTTAGCGATAAGAAGCCTCAAGGCTCCAAGCCATACTCCAATCAAGGTAAGTACAAGCGCCCTGAAAGGACGAACAACAAGCCTAGGTGGAGCCCTTTCCATAAAAAGGAAGGGCATGTCCTTCGCAACTGCCGAGTTTTCCAATGAAAACTCGAAGACTACTACAATGGCAAAGGACCACTTCCTACTCTCGAGGAGGTAGGGCAAGCGAGTGGTCGTAAGCAGTCGGACGACGATGAGGAGATGCCATTCCAAGATCCCGAGCATACCATCGAGCATATCTACCGAGGATTATCAGCATACAAGTAAAAAAGACAGCTTAAGGCTGTCCAACGTGAGGTAAACTCCATTGACTCTCCTCTTGTCAATAAACTGCCGAAGTGGTCGGAAGTCACCATCTCTTTCGAGAAGAGTGACTGCCCGATCCCTTCTACTCGACTAGGTCAGTTTCTGATCGTGGTCGAGCCCACCATTAATAAGTGTCGAGTAAATCGAGTGTTGGTTGATGGTGTCAGCTCGTTAAACATCTTGTTTATGAGTACCCTGGACGAGATGCAAGTACCTAGGACCAAGGTAAGACCGGTAGGATACTCTTTTCATGGTATTGTACCGAGGTCTTCGGCCAAACCTATTAGCCAAGTTTCTCTTCATTTAACATTTGGTTCTCCAAGTAATTTCAGGACAGAGAAGATCTCCTTTGATGTGGTTGATTTCGATACGACATATAATGTCATACTTGGACGACCAACTTTGACAAAATTCTTAATGACTACTCATTATGGGTATCAATGTTTTAAGATGCTAGGTCCCAAAGGAGTGATCATAATATACTGTGATAAAAAGATGATGCATACGTGTGACCGTCGATCCCTCGAGATGGTTGGCCAGATACCAACGCGAGAAGAAAACAAGGAGCAGCCATCGACCAAACAGTTGAAGCCTAAAGCTGCACCTAAGCCGAACGACCAGGCCAAAGAGGTTTCTCTGGTTCTAGAGAAGCCCTTGAAAACTGTTCGCATCAGGGATACTTCCAACCCAAATAGGAAGACGCCCTCATCATTTTCCTCTGGGCAAACACAGATCTCTTCGCGTGACAAGCATCCGACATGCCCGGAGTCCCTAGGGAGGTGATCGAGCACATGCTAGCTTTACATCCTGACAAAGTACCCGTAAAACAAAAAAAATACAAAGATTTGCCCTTGATCGATGAGATGCTATAAGATCAGAATTGGACAAGCTACTTAAAGCAAGCTTTATAAGAGAAGTCGACCACCCAGAGTGGTTGGCCAACCCTGTAATGGTTAAGAAGTCTAATGGCAAGTGGCGTATATGTGTAGACTTTACTAATCTTAATAAAGCTTGTCCAACAGATGATTTCTCTTTACCTCGTATCGATTAGTTGGTTGATTCTACTACTGGTTGTGAAACATTAAGTTTTCTAGATACATATTCTGCCTACCATCTGATTAATATATGTCTACAAGATGAACAAAAGACCGCATTTATTACTCTATTTGGAATATTTTGTTATGTCAAAATGCCATTTGGTCTAAAAAATATTGGCGCTTCTTTTCAACGCTTGATGTAATTGACTTTTTTGCGTCAGCTAAGACGAAATTTGGAAGCCTATGTTGATGATCTAGTTGTAAAAAGTATCAAGCGACTTAATCATGTTTCCGACTTGCAGGAAACATTTGACAACCTCAGGAAACACCGCCTAAAACTCAATCCTGAGAAGTGTATGTTTGGAATCTCTTCAAAAAAAATTGCTTGGATTCCTTGTCTCTGCACGAGGAATTGAAGCAAATCCCGAAAAGATAAAGGCCATCGTGCAAATGCGCCCTCCAATTACGAAGAAAGAAGTCTAGAAACTCATAGGGTGCATGGCGGCTTTAAGTCATTTCATCGCACGACTGGGAGAAAAAGGACTACTTTTCTTCAAACTTCTAAGGAAGTACGAGGGTTTCGAGTGGACACAAGAGGCAACTGCTGCTTTTGAGGATTTCAAGAGATATCTTACGAGTACTCCTATTTTGGTTTCTCCAAAACCAGAAGAGACGCTCTTAATTTATCTAGCTGCCACGCCACAGGCAGTGAGCACAGTACTGGTCGTAGAGCATGAAAACGTTCAACGACCAGTTTACTACGTAAGTGAAGTTTTGCACGGGCCTAAGGAGCATTACCCTCAGGTCCAAAAACTTCTATATGCCCTCCTCATGTCTTCAAGGAAACTGTGGTATTATTTTCAGGTGCATAAAATAATTGTGTTGTTTGAGTTTTCCTTAGGAGTGATCCTCCAGAACAGGGAAGCAGCGGGACGTATGGCAAAATGGTCAATAGAATTTGGGGAATTCGACCTCCATTTTGTGTCCCGAACGGCCATTAAATTCCAGATCTTGGCAGACTTTGTCGCCGAATGGACAAATCCTGAACCTGTTCAGGATCCCTAGTACGATACCCACGACCACTGGATGATGTACTTTGACGGGTCATTTACTTTAAGTGGCTCAGGGGCTGGGGTGGTCCTGAAATCTCCTACCAGAGACCTTAAAATATGACATTCAATTAAACTTTCAGGACACTAACAACGTGGCAGAATATGAAGGTTTGCTGGCTGGCATACAAGCCGCGAAAGCGCTCGCGATTCGACGACTACTCGTGAGAGGAGACTCTCAACTAGTCGCGAATCAGGTCGGAAAAGAGTATCAATGCTCTAACCCAACCATGTCTCGGTACTTATCAGAAATTCAAAAGCTTGAAAAGCATTTTTTAGGTTTCAAGGTACAATTTATCCCTCAAAAGGATAATTTTCTCGCAGACCAGCTTGCTCGTATGGCTTCTTCTTGATCGCAAGTACCAAAAGGAGTTTTCTTGGAGTAGATCCAAAAGCCGTCTCTAGTCGAAACACCAGAGACAACTCCTATTGAGACAATCTCTCTAGAATACGAAGATACCTGGATGAATGCCATCTGCGAGTATCTTCAGACGGGTACCATACCCGATGATCATCTTGAGGCAGATCGCTTATCCCGAAATGCCAAAATGTATACTTTGGTCGAAGGAGTCCTCTATAAACGAGGCACTCAAGGGGTACTCATATGATGCATATCGCAGAAAGAAGGACTAAACCTCCTTCACGACATACACGGGGGCATCTTTTGGAATTCATGCTTCCTACAAAACGCTGGTCGAAAAGGCCTTTCGACAAGGTTTTTACTGGCCAGCGGCTCTCTACGATGCCAAAGAGGTGGTTAACAAATGTGTACAATGCCAGTTTCATAGCAAGCAAATACACCAACCGGCTCAGGCATTACAAACAATCCATGTATCTTGGCCTTTTGCGACCTGAGGTTTTGATATCCTAGGACCGTTCCCAAAAGCTCCGGGTAGCTTCGAGTTCCTTTTTGTGGCTATTGATACATTCACAAAGTGGATCGAAGCCAAACATATGATCGATAACAATGTATAAAGAAAGCGGTTCATGATGAGAAGCGTGATTACTCGGTTTGGGGTCCCAAGTCGAATAATCACAGATAATGGTAAGCAATTTTTGAGTGCAAAATTCCAAGAATTTTACGATGAGTTGGGTACCAAATTGTGTTACGCTTCTATTGCCCATCCTCAAAGCAATGGGGTAGTCAAAAGAGCGAATGGCCAACTAATGCAGGGAATCAAAGCTCGAGTCTTCGACCAGTTTGTCAAGCGCTTGGGGGCTTGGGTACAAGAATTACCCTCAGTATTATTAGCAGTTCGTACGACTGCTAGTCGGGCTATAGGCGAAACACCTTTTTTTCTAGTTTTCGGTGCCAAAGCCATGCTTCCACCAGAACTAAAGATCAAGTCAACAAGAGTCGAAACTTTCAACCACTCTATCCAGGAACAACTTCAAGCGGATGACATCAACCTGCTCGAAGAGAAGAAAAATCAAACCTTAATCCGTTCAGCAGTCCATCAGCAAGCCCTACGCAAATACTACGATCGTATGGTCCAACCTCGTAGCCTTACTGTAGGTGACTTGGTATTGAAGAAAATTCAATCCTAGTCTAATCGGAACAAGCTTTCCCCAAGTGTAAAGGTCCTTACATAGTGGTCGAAGTTACGCGACCAGGTTCGGTACGACTAGCAATGGAAAATGGCCAAATTCTCTCCAATTCATGAAACATCGACCAGTTATGTAAAATTTTATATGTAACCGACCCACCGTTCAATAAAGTATCAGGTTCTTTCTATCTTTATTGTCTTACTTTGAGTAGCGCTTTGATAATTTTTTGACCATTACCTGGTCGTAAGTTCTTCTACAACCAGTACCCAGACTTTCTTTACACTGGTCGAAAGGATGGTGACATCACCTAGTCGAAGTCTTTCCTTTCTGCACGTGGTCCTGCCCACTGAAAGGAATTTCCTAGTGTCAGCCCGTTCCTCCCTTTTTGCCAACACAAAGAGCTCAGGTTCAATACACATGGTCAAAATATTTTCAAAGCCAACTCATAGTACCTTAGTTTATTTCTTCATTCATTTTGAAAAATACTCTAAGCAGAGTACACTTTTGTAATTTGCTCGACTATTTTTGGTAAACTCGTTTTGTTTCAACTGGTCGGAGGAAGACACAACACCTAGTCAAAGTCTTTCCTCTCTGCACATGGTCCTGCCCACTAGAAGGAACTTCCTAGCATCGTCTTGTTTCTAACTCTTGCTACTAGAGCAAACCTACCGAGTGCACTAGAATAGGTCGAATGAATTTTTAAGGTACTCTTGACGTTTGTCTAACTCAAGTTGTCATTCTGGATTTGATTAACCTGGTCGGAGAAGGTAACACCACCTAGTCGAAGCCTTTCCTTTCTGCACGTAGTCCTGCCCACTAGAAGGAACTTTCTAGTGTTAACTTGTTCCTACTCTTTCGACCAGTGCATGATAATCGTGATCGAAAAACTATAAGTTAGCTAAACATCTCTCTTTTTTAAGAAAACCCATTTCACACTATTTCCTTAGTTTATATAAATAAACTAAGCAAATAGTCGGGGGCTAGGATAAAGTTATTAATATGACCTCAATTCTTAGTCTTAATTTCTTTTTCCATTCATTATCTTATGAGTTACTAACTACTCGACAAGATGATTTGTAGGAAGAAGAAATGATTATATATGTCAACAACAAAAACTTGTCTTTACAGGTTTCTAGTACAAACTACTCTAAAGAGGGAGACCCTATTTGCATCTCCTTCGTGACTTCCTTGCTGATCGACTGTATATCTTCCATCAACCGCTCCGCTTCTGCTTCAGAGAAGTCGAAGTCGGCTTTGATTGGCTGCAGATTAAGATTGGGGTCATGAGCTTTAAGTTTTGCTAGAACAAAACTTATTGCGCTTTTGACCGCCTCCTTTATCGAATCAGCTTGGTTGGTCTTCAGAATAGTTACCAACTCTTGTAAAATCCCGACTTGTTCACCAATGGTGCTCGTGTGAGCAATCATCGTGTCTTCACGAGGAGTGACCTCCTCAGCACGTAGCCCACCGATTACATTGTTCAAGAGAGAAATGTTGTCTTGAAGGTTGACCTTCATCAACTTCATCTCCTCTTGATTACGAGTCGAAGCCTCACGGAGTTGTTTTATTTTGACTGATTACTCTGCAAAGAGCAAGATTAGTCAGATAAGATGACCCTAAAAGGAAAACAAACTTGTCACTGGTAAAGACTTACTTACTTGCTAGTCGAGAATCTAACTTCTTGACTTCATCGCCATGAGAGGCAATGCTCTTTGCAGAGCGATCCTCCCATGACTTGATCTCTTGATTTTCTTTGGTGATACAGAAAATCTCGTGAACAATCATAGTCTTTTCTTTGACCTCAGTTTCAAGCTTTCCCATTTCGACCTCTTTTTCTGAAAAGGAATAAGAGTTAGAAAAAGAAAAGAAGGTCATAAGTAGTTTTAAATTTAGCACTCACCATTTATTCGTCCCTACAACTTTTGAATTGCAGAATTTTCCTCCTAAAGCTTCTTCAGAAGGGCTTCTTTCTCTTCCTTTAGATTTTTCGTCTCGACTTTCTCGTAGTCGAGCGAATCAGCCAAAGTCTTTTCGTCGCTCTTGAACCTACAAAAGAAAAGAATAGACATGAGCATAGAATAAGCGGTCGTAAGTCTTTTTACGATCGGTACCTAGTTGTAAGTTTTTCTACGACAATCCTCTAGTCATAAGTTCTTCTACGACAAGTGCCCAGTCATAAGTTTTTCTATGATAATTCTCTGGTCATAAGTCCTTCTATGATCAGTACCTAGTCGTAAGTTCTTCTACGGTAATCCCCATAAGTACTATGTGAGTGGTCGAAACATAAACGACTACGGGTAGCAGTTACTTACCATCTCTCTGCCTACTCGCAGAGTACCACTTTCTCTTGTCGCAGCTAAACAAGTTGTCTGTTGTATTCAGCAACAACGAAAATTTGTTCCAAAGCTTTCTACATAAAGAAAGACAGTGAGAAGCAAGAAAAAAAATCACATATGAAAATCTTGGGCAGCAGGTACTTACATTAATGCTCATTCGAGCAAACATGGAGAATACTTTGGTGGGGTTCTTCTATTCGTCGATCTCTTCAACCCGATTCCACCACACCTTTTCGAGACGCTCGTCGTCGAAAATATTCCCTCTTTTTGGAATATCCTTGGGGTGGGGAACTCGGTTACGAGATCTAAAAGTAGAAGATCCCACAACATAAGCTGGGCCGAAGAATTCAAAAAAAAAGTTGTTGTATTCTTCTTCTTTTGATTCGGTGACGGCAGCTCCTCCTTGAGGACTGGGGGGAACGTCTACGGTGACTACCTTCCTGGTGCGGTGGCCCAACGATCCATCACCTTGGCCAGATGCCTCCGCTGCGTCATGTGCCGTTTTTGCCTCGGCCTCTACGACCACTCCTGTGGTCGCAGTTGCTTCGGTAGCAACGACTTCTTCCATCACTCGCACGGTGGACGACCCTTCGACCACCGCCACTGTCATTTCTCCGACTGCCAGAGAAATAGCAGTAGATTCCTCGACAGGAACGTCCTTGAGGGCTAGAGGAGTCGGGCTAAGATCATAAAAAGGAAAACACGTCAAATGGTAAAAAGCAAAAGGTAAATGATGTTCATACACTTTTCTCTTTTCACATACCTTCGTGTCCCAGATTTGATCTTGAATCTAGAAGAAACCTCCCCTAAAGAAGATTTCTTCGACTTCTTCTCTTCAACCATGTCTGGTCGAAACTTGTGTTGAGGAATGAAATCAGCCACGACCACGTCTGGTCATGTGTCTTGAGCGAGCACTACCGCTCCTTGAGCCTCTTGGCTCTCTGGATGGCAGAGACCTATCTCGACCACCCCAAGGGTAGCACTGCCCTTGACCATAGGCACTGCTGGTGCAACGGTTTCTTTCACAAAAGACATAAAACTCTTCTAGTTCTCCTTTCCTTGTTGCTTGACAAAGCCACGGGAGGTAGAAACTACGAAAGTCTTATTATCACAGTAGAAGGGTACCTTGGTCTTGGGGGCTTTGTGTTTGAGAGCTTCAGTCGCTTTGACCGCCTTTGCCTCCTCTGCAGTAGCCATGTCCGTAATGAATTTTGCAAAAGGCATGGTCGAAGCAGTAGAGCTTGAACCTGCGCCTTCCTTGTCAGCGACTTTCACGAGTCGACATTTTTTGGCCGAAGGAGCATTGACTTGCCCCTCCACCGCGCCGACGTCCATCAGTTCGACCTCTTCGTCGTCTTAACAGTCTTTCATGCCTACTTTCTGTAGAAATCAGAAAAAAAATATTACTAAGCAGTCGTAAGTTTTTCTACGACCAGCACTAAGTCGTAAGCTTTTCTACGACAATTCTCTGGTCGTAAGTCTTCCTATGACTAGTAACTAGTTGTAAGTTTTCTACGACTACAAGATCCTGAAGCTGAAATCAATTCTTGATTACCTTTAGGCATTCCATCTTCTCCTCTGCGGACAGGACTACCAGGATTTGAGGAGCCACCACATTGGGTGGCGGGGATTTCTCGCAAATGAGTTTGATTCAAGCGTCAATTTCCGCTTACGAGAGATCTGCAGGAGTAAGTAAACTTTCAATAGCCAAGTTCGAAATCAACAGAAAGAAGGCTACGATTGGAAATTTACTTACCCTTCTCGTAATCTCTGGTCGGGTCTTGCGGCCCCGAGTACCTCCACATGGGATGAGCCCTCTTTTCCAGAGGGCTAATACGGCGTGTGACGAAATCCTTCACCACTTGCCATCCGGTGAGCCCCTCTTCCTTCAAGTCTTTGATGGCTTGAATGTAAGGGGTGATCCGGCCGAGATCCTTGGGAGTCGAATCCCAAGAAGGAATCTTCTCGGGACCATTTCCGGCAAAAGAGAGGCTGTCTTCACTGTTCATCTCCTAGTAGAACCACCTCTTCTTTCATCTCGACCACGATGACCGGGTGAACATCTGAATGTACTCCTTCGACTTCCCGTCGTGGAGCTTCAGACTACAGCTACCGGCGATTCCCCCTAGCCTAGTCATCCCGTAGAAGTACTGAAATAACTCCAAGTCGGCCGAAATCCCCAGGTAGGCCCCGTACAAGTAAACAAACACGCCCAACATCATGATGGAATTGGGAACGAGGTTCACCAACTCCACCCTGAATTGTTTGAGTACGAGTGTGAGGAAAGGGTGAGTAGGCAATCGAAGGCCACACTCACAATACGCCTGAAAGATGGGAATCTACCCAGTCTCCCTCGACAGCCAATGTTGCCCAGCAGCCTCAATCCACTTCACAAACTCCCTCTTCGGGATCTTCTCAGCGGTGACCAGAGCCTTCATCTTGGTCGTGTCCATCTCCGATTCGGCCCACTGGGAAGCAACTCTAGCCATTTTTCTAAAGAAAGGAAGATTTGGAATTGAAAAGGTCTCGAGAGGGCGTACGATTTGGTCAGTGGCAAAGAACGCAAGAACTTAATGAACAGTGGAAGCGATTTGGGGAAAGGTAAAAAACCCTAAGTCTCACCCACGGTAAGTTTTTATAACCGCATGCTTGAGTTAAAGATGTGGCAACCCAACAGTTGTCACCTCTTCGGGAACTGCTTCAACAGACAGGTCTATGAGAGTCGATTAAGATTCTTTAATTTGTCTGCTCAAGAAAACCGAGTCTGTCTTTACACCTCAACCGAAATTACTTTCTTGACCAAGTCTATTTCTGGTAAGATGAAACAGCAGTCGGAAAGGTTTTACTCCCGATTACAATACTACGACCACTTTGTAGTCGTAAGATTTTCTACGACTACCTTGTAAGTCGTAAGATTTCTAACAACTTTCTTGACTAAGTCTATTTCTGGTCAAATGAAATACCGGTCGAAGAGCTTTTCCTTCGACCACCATTCTACGACCACTTACTGGTCGTAAGATCATCTACGACTCCTTTTCCAAGTAAGTTATTTTCACTTGAAGTTGGGGGGCTAGATGACGAGGATCTAATAATCCTCATTTAATTATTTATCTGTAATTCTTATTATGGATAATAACACCGTCATATGGTTCTTTAGTATACCCCCTAATATTCATAAGGGAGAAGTTGGAGGTCGTAAGTTCTTCTACGACCACCCCATAGTCGTAAGTCCTTCTACGACTACCCTATAGTCGTAAGTCTTTCTACAACTAACTCATGGTAGTAAGTTATTCTACGACCATTCCCTAGTCATAAGTTTTTCTACGACTATCCCCTGATTGTAAGTCCTCCTACGATCAGTCTATGGTCGTAAGCTTTATTACGACCACCACCTGGTCGTAGCTCTTCTACGACCAGCCCCTAGTCGATAGGGTTTACAGACATGTGGGCCTGGTCGATCAGAGAATCCTCTATGCCATATTTAAGGATATGGGTAGTTAATTATGCTGTTATTAACTAGAATAATGGCATGATTTAACTCTTTGTCCTGGTGATAACTGCCTGGCGACATGGGAATGTTACTACTCCCATAATAATCTCCAGTAACGGCTCCATCATCTGAAGTGTTAAGGCGTCCTTTGGACTGGAGAAACGGAAGCCCACTTCGAGTACTGTATAAAAAGGCGGAATCATCAAGAGAAGGGGGGCGCAATCAGGAGCAAAAAATATTACACTTGAGTCTTTCTCTTGATTTGTAACCAGCATACTCAATATATCCACACAGGAGTAGGGTTGTTATTCTCTCCGAAGATGGACTGAACCTGTATAAAAATCCCTGTGTCTTTCTCTTTGCGTGATTTGAGTCTTAGAGACCCTCCAAATCAAACATTCATTACGTAAAATCGGTTCTGAAACACCGACATCACTTTTTGTGGTCTCTTCCGACACCATTCGTGCTATCCATGTTATAATTTTTAATTTTATTCAAAATTTTAGTTTTTATTGGAGTTCATATACAAATCAAATTGCTAATTTTATTTAATTTATTCTAAACTTTAGTTATTTAGGAATATTACTTTGGAATTCGTATGGAAATCAAATTGCAATGGTTTTTTATGTTTTATCCCAAATTTCAATTATTTTTTGTTGGAATTCGTATACAGATCCAATTGCTGATTTTTCTTTACTTCTTATTCCCAATTGAAATTATTTAACGATTTACTTTTGAATTTGCAACAAAATTAAATTGCTAATTTTATTTTAGTTTTTATTCCGAATTTCATTTTTTGTTGGAATTCGTTTACAAATCTAATTGCTATTTTTTGTTTAAATTTTATTCTAAATTATATTTATTCTGGGATTTTACTAGAAATTTATATAGAAATCAAATTGCTAGTTTTATTTTGTTTTTTATTCTGAATTTCGGCTATTTGTATATTGCACTTGACATGGACTCTTGTTTTAATCTAGACCGTTACAATCTAGATCTACCACGATCAACGATATAGATCTTTCTCTTTTTCTCCGATTAACATGGTAATTTCTAGCTCTTAAGAGCAAACATTGTGACTTCTTTTTTCTTTGCTTTAATAAGATAATACATAAAAGATACATGTCCCAAATGTTACAAGGCAAGATCCTAGTAATTTAAGGCATCGTATTCGTAGCTTTTTTCGATAATGGAAGAGAAAAACTCTCTCAGCCTCTGCATCAAGGATGCACACAGCCTATTTTATTAAAATGCTTAAAGTGGCAAAATAAATAGCAGCGTTAAAGGTGGCATGAAACCTTACAACCAGAAGATGACTGAGAGTTAAACTCAATCATTACAAATCCAGTGATTAGTCCGTCACCCATGAGTGTTAAAAATTTGCTTAGCCTCAAACTCCAACCTGTGCTTCCAGCCAACATTGACTCCTTCTGATTCGAATTCTGCAGATTTGCCTACGATCTCAGCCAGTGCCTACTTAACAAGATAACCTGCAAAGGATTAGTTAGTGATAATTATATTCATAGCTGCATCAACTTGAGAACAAAGGCCTGCGTGCATATGTGGATCACATTTATAAAAGTATACATGTAGGTCCATATCAGTTTCTTGGCGACAGATAGTGACCATGGGCTTCCAAATTAATCAATTGTTCCTAGCTAGCAGCGCGCCCAAAAGTATCTCACCTCACTGACCCTAATAATTACGTCTTGCTTGAAAAAGAAGAATTTTGCAATATAAGTATATAACCAAATAAAGGAGTGATACATATATACATTATTGACAACAGTGGCTTCAGTGTCAGTGACGAAAACGAAAGCCAAGCTTATGTCGTCCTATCACGTGCTCTAAAAGCTTTTTCTCACGCTGTCTGCATCGATGCTTGCCTTCCAACACTGGGAACTAGCTAGGTAGCATCGACCGTTAATTAGAAGTAGTAGAGAGTTTTTTTGACTGGATCACGGACATGATCAGTGAAAGCCGTACGTATCCTAGAACGTGCACTACCAGAAAGAGGTAATTTCCCGAGTGCCCTAAACACTCGGTAAAACATAGAAAACACTCGGTATACTAATTCTCAAAGGCTGGGCACTCGGGCTAGATTTGTCGGATAAAAACTGGTTTCCCAAGCGTTACACTCGGAAAACATAACTATTCCGAGTGCCACGATGTACACTCGGGAAATATACAACACTCGGGAGAAAAGCTGCCTCAACGGCTTTAGCAAGCATAACGGAAAACGTTACCGATTGTTGACACTCGGTAAAACACGGATATTGGCACTCGGGAATATTTCTTTCCCGATGAGTCCCTAAAATTGTCCCGAGTGTAAACACTCAGGAAATATAGCCACGTGTCCATCCTTTCCTGACGGGTCCAGAGTGCATATCAACCGAGGACACCCGAGATATGTATTTGTTGCCCGAGTGTATCGCAAACAGCTACACTCGGGAAATCTTTTACCCCGGTGAGTTGGCCGATAATTGGCCCGAGTGTAAATACTCGGGAAATATATCCACGTGGCAATCCATTACCGACCGGTCCCGAAAATTTCCCGAGTGTATGCAAACCTAGGACACTTGGGAATAGTATTTGTTTCCCGAGTGTATGTCAAAGAAGGGCACTTGGGAGTTACCCGAACAACGTACGCACCAATTTTGCACCGATTTTATACGTTTGATTTTGCATTTAATTTTGAATTAGGCTGACAGGAAACTCGGCAATCAAATAAACCATACATTCCACAGCAAGAAAAATACCACCAATTAGCTACAAATCATTATATACATACATATATATAACAGTACAACATTGACATAATTCTCAAGCTCACAGTACAACATTCACACACACACACACACACACATAGATAGATTGGACATCCACATCATTCGAGTTCAAATTCGAAAATCTAAGCATTAGACATGATACATATAACAATTCTAAGTTGTAATTTCACGAAGTCTTATGCGTAATGCATCAAACGAAAGCACATTAACACTGCTACCATTTTCTTTGGAAAATAGGATGTACATTCACATTCAATTGCTCCAGTTTCTCAATCTGATTTGAAGATCTTTAGAATTTCTAGCTCCGGTAAGAGATGTTCAAGCGTTAGACTACGGTTCAGTTGAATGGCAGTACAATTAGTATGAGGTTAACTCGTTACACTGAGTATAAAAGAAGCAATAGTACACAAATACTGCTGCTGTGATTTCTAGGTTTGACACTTCAAAGGACAGATTTTCCCGGATAACAGTTAAGCACCTAAGTAAACAATTTCAGCAATTACTGACTAAATCACCCAACTCAGCTAAAACTACAATACAGCCAATCAACAAACAGGTTCTATAAACCACCGATTCCTAAGATTATTGGGTCAACAATGTGCAAACCAAAGAAACCAAATTTTCCTGGGTCTAAAAAAATTTTGGATAACAAACTGTATCCAATCCATAAGCTAGTAATGTGCCATAGCTTTGTTTCAGCTCAACTAAGTATCCAAATTTTCCAGTTTGTATGTATGTTCCATAGCTTTGTTTCAGCTCAACTACGTCAAATCATGGTACAATATTTTGTCTAACAGGCAGAGGGTGTCAACATCACTGCGAATTCTCTTCATCCTGGATCTGTCATCACGAACCTTCTTCGCCACCACAGTATCCTAGATGGTAAATATACTTGACATGGAGCTCCATATATAGCAGATATTTAGTGCTCCTGCTTTTATATACCAAAGACCAAAACCTGAAGGGATTCGGTCACTCGGGACATCAAGAACTCATTGAACCGAAGGAATTCAACTAAATCATCTTTATTCACGTTTATGAACAGCTTGAAACAAACCCAAAATTTCAGAAAATTCAAAAAATTTGAATCTTTTTGATTGGATTTTCAAATCTTTCCCGATTTGGACTTTCCCCTTCATCTTCCGCTTTCCCCTTTGGGAATTTCCGCTTTCCCTCTCCCGGTGGCGCCTGTCCCTCCCGTGCGCCACCCCCTTTCTTCTTTTTCCCTCGTCACGCCGGTCGTCATCCTCCCGAACGTCACCGCCTCCAACGTCGCCTTCGTCACCCGCCACCTCCTGCGCCACCTTTCCCCACCACCTTCAATGCGCGCGCGCCCCAAGCTGCCAGCACCATGCCACTCCCGTCCCATCGCCCGCCACGCCACCTCCTGCCCCGCTCCAGTGAGGGGGCACCGCCACCGCGACGCCGCCCATGCGCGTGCCCATGCCGCCACCTCCCCGCCCAGTACTGCCCAATCACCCCCGCCCAACCACGTCGCCGCCTCCTGTCTTTGCGGCTGCCCCACCGCCTCCCTGTGGCTATAAAGCCGCCAAGACGGCCTTCTTCACTCGCACCAACTAAGTCCCCCCCCTCCTCCTTCGTCCCCAAAGCCAATCGAGTGCACCCGCTGCCGCTGAGGTTTCCTTCCCAAGCCGTAAGCCAATTTCACCCTCCCTGTCCCTTCCTCTCCCACCCAAAAACCCAACCCGAGCAAAAACCCTAGAGGGAGGAGTACCTACCTCTGTGGAGCCTCCCCGCGCCGTCCTTCCCTTCGTCGCTAGCCGCCACCGCCACCGGAGCGCCGCTAGCCCCTTCGCCTTCCCCTTCCTCTGCGCGGAAGCGCCGTTGGCCTCTTCGCTTCCTCCGCCCCTCTCGCAAGCGCCACTGAGCCACTCTGGCCTTTCGGCCGGCGTGCATTTTGCCTTTAAGGCTCGCCAAACAGCCGTGAGTCAGATAGTAAAAAGGCCGCCCACATTATTTAATCAATTCGCCTATCATTGCTCAAAGGCACGAGTTTCCTTTTACTGTTCACACGAAAACCAGAAAGCATTGTTCCAAATCCGGAAATGCACTGTTCATAGCACAGTAATTTTGATTACTATTCGCAGCCATTACTATTCATAGTGATTACTGCTCATTCAGCTTACTATTTATTTTTACCAGCAAACAGTAAATCCTAATTATTGTTCCTTAACCAAAAATTAGGGTTTTATTGTTTATAACATATTGCATGTATGAACAGTAACATGACACTATTCACCGAACCCCTAATTGACATTTTATACCTATTCTGACCATCTCGAACCCAGAAAGCCCATTCTTGACTCTGTTCATCTATATCAAGCTCCCAACAAATCTTTTCACCTTTCTATAGGATTCATTATCTCTTTTCTATATTTTTGTTGTATTTGGATCCAAATCTCACAACTCTGTTCAGTCCAATTGAAACACCGAATAAATACCTACCCTTCACACCACCTTCCTTTATATTTCTTTTCCAAGTTTATTTACTTGCATGTTGTTCCCAGCTCGTTCCTTGTCGAATCGGATTTTATTTGGATTATTTTATTGTATTGTTTCTCGTTAGGTCACGATTTTGACAACCAGATTCCAGAAGACACCGAACAAGACCAGTATCAACAGGACTTTGTGCAAGAAGGCAAGTCACAGTCCTTGATCATTTTGAGCCCATTTTTCATATATTTATTAATTACTTTCATTATTATGTTTGTGCTAATTACTTTAAATATTGAAATAATACTTTTGAATGCCATGATAATTAGATAAATCCTATTACCCCACATACAAACCCACCTAACACTTGTAGGTCATATTCACCTTGACAAATACCCAGCACTTGTAGGCCATATTCACCTTGACAAGTTCACATCAAATATTATCTATATAAGTAGCTTTGTCACACAAATGTGCTTAAATCCTGAAAAGCAATATTGGTAGTTCGCCAATGGTTTTGGTGGAGAGTTGAGAGTTGTGTCCAAGAAGTTGGACAACCCAATAGACTTGTGGTAAAAGTGAGTCAAAAGTGGGGTCAAGAGGGTGGAAGGCCACGAGTTGGTTGTCAGTCCACTTCCCCACTAGAGACAAGTAAGGACAAGAACCTTGTACCACAATAACAGACACAGAAAATCACTCAACCACATACGTGGTCATTACTCCCTGGATTAGTACGCTGCTTTTCCGATTGAATATCTACAGTATCAAGAATGGGACAGGTGTGGGCCTAGAGGAACACTCGCTGGTCTACACAATGGTATGGTCCTGTCAGCATCGGGGCCAATATTCACGGTGGCCGGTGGAGTCTCCTAAGGGCTATATGGGTTAGAACCTACCGGGTAGAGATTAGAAAGGTTGAGTAGTGAAAAGTCTTTGTTATCTCAGCTCAGTCGCATGCTAATGTCTTGCGTGTATATTGCATAACAGTATGAGTTTGAGATATCTTGTGGGTAAAGTTGGGAAACTCTGCAGAGTGAATAATTAAAGGTATTCGAATACGTCGTGCTTCCGGTTAATGAAGCCGTGTTAATAGGTGATTCCAGTACATGAGGCATAAGTAGAGTTTTTGAGATGTTATGTTGATAATTGAGTTTGTTGAGAAACCCCTGATGTTATTATTTATTATTGTTTTACTGTTTTAAATATAAACTGCTTTAACTGCAAAATGCATCCACATATGCCTATTAAGGTAAACACTAACCATCCATTGAACTCCTTGCATGTAATTATTTAGCTTTTCCATGTGGCTTGTTGAGTACAGAAGTTGTACTCATTCTTGCATAATCTGCAAAATCATCTACAGAGGAAACTTGGGAAAATGCAGAGGATCTTGTTGAACAGGATTTTAGTGGACCCACGGATGGCAACGACTACTGTTATTAGGTCTCGACCGCGCTCAAGCGTACTTGTGGTTTGAAGTTCTTTTGTCTTATATTATATTAAATTTGGGATTTGATGCCCGTGTTAGTGTTAAAAACTGGCTGTTAAGCCTTATCCTTATGTAATAAAATGTTGACTTTTGTTGTAATTGAAAGCTTGCTTGAGACACTACTTACTTTGCAACTGCACATCCTGAGCGGTTGTGAAGAGTTTAACGGTCCCAGAATTTGGGAGCGTTTCATAGCTCATGGGACTTACAACACCATAAAAAACAACTCTGCATGTTAGATTAAGACATGTAGCAAAGATAGCAATCAAAAGGGTGTAAATAACCACAAGCTGTGAAACTAAATGATGTTTTTACTTGATTGCATGACATATAGCAAGGATTTAGTTTAGATTTAGCATGCATGGTCTCTGCGAGGTGACTATATGATATTCCCTCTTCTGTCTGTTCAAGAATGTAGATCATGCAGGACCAATATCATATAAATGCACATGTATACAAGTCATGCATTCATTGTACTGTACAAAAAAAGTAGAGAGAGTAAAACAAGTACGAAAACTATATTGCCAAGACAAATTCATCTAGTAAATTTATGTGTTATGTAGAGAGAGTACCAGTGACTCACTTTTTTTCATTCGGATTATCTTCGAGCGGCCTCTCGATAATGGACTCATTCACATGATCTTGGTTTGGGCTGCTAACATGTGTACCATCTCCAGCATTAGCTTCGGAAGCAGTTGGATTTTCCATTGATCCCGCCGTTGCCTATATTTTCATAAGAAATCGAATTCCTGATTTATCTCATAGTATATAGCTACCGACTACTGAACATGGCCCTTGCTGTGTTGTTAAAAATGTTATGTATGACTGGGCAGTTGTACAAACAGGTCAGAAGATTTGTTAATTAATTTGATTTTTCCACCAAGAGGATGAAGGAATTCCTGCATATTGAGTCTGTTTATATGATGCTCATATGGATTCAAATTATTTTGCTAGCTATTGTTGCCATTATTTCTCATTTGCCCCACTTTTATAGGAAGAGCAAGAAGAAGGTCTAAAACAAATAAGAAATAACCTGGTTATTAGAGCAAAACCCATGCCAAGCTTCTACCAAGAGGGACCCCCACCGAAGGTTGAACTTAAGAAGGTAATGTGCTTAGTTTTCTCTTGCTAAGATATCCTAATGAAATTTTTTATATTTTGCATTGTTCAATTGATTAGTAAATTCTGAAGCATTTGAACTTTCTACTGTACAAGATAGGTTTTTTTTAATGAAAACATGTGTATACCACTGAGGACCGAGATTATGTGAGGTCTTCTATTTGTGTCATTAGTTTTTTTTGATAAAAGGGCGTGAAGCACCCCAGTTTCTATTAACAGAAACCAAGTTTACAAAGTTCTTTTGAACAACTGAAAGCAAAAGAGAGCAGGAAGCAACCATCAGCTGCTTTCCAACGCAAACACGAGGAGCTAAGAACAGCTACTACTATAACAGCTAAAAAAGAGGTATCTGCTAGCAGAACAAAGACACTACCAAAAGACGCTCGGACACTGCTATTACAGCTAGATAAGCGACTGCCAACAAAACATCGAGACAACAGCCGGATCAACAACACACTAACTGTCACCATGATCCACTTTAGTCTTCAACTTCTTGATCCACGGCATCCATCTACTCCTCGCTAAAAAAACTTCCATCGCCACTTGTTCAAGAATCTTTGCGCCCCTAACTAGCACTTCCTGATCTACCTCCTTCTGCAATTTAATCCAAAGACAAATCCACCGACAAACATAGTTATTCCACACAGTCTTCTTCTAAGCTGTAGTCCATTTGGTTCAATTTGCTTTTTTGGTATACTGCTTTTCTTTGGGTATCAAGGGACTATATAGTTCATATAGGGATCCTCACTCAATATTATTCCTTTCTATTATTGATGTTTTGGTGCACTGCACATTAGCACAAGAAGTGTTTACTTAAGGCAATGATTATTCTATTTTCCTGATGTATATTACTCATTGTTGTTCTTGTGGTTGAACATAATCTTAACTCAAGTGGTAAATTTTCTGAACTCATCACTGCTCAGATTTTTCTCATTTAATTGACTTGGTCTACAGAACTATATAGTCTTACTGAACAACAGGTCATGCTCCTACTCCAAAAGTGCTATTTATATTGTTAAATTAGGCATAAGATTGAACGAACAACAAGCAGTATTAGCTCTTACAATACCAAACAATAGCTAGTGTAAATGCATATTATATCTTCAAGCATAACAATTAAGTTATGACATAATGTTGTCTGAAGCATTGGCATGTAACTAACCAGAGTAGATAATGCAGGCAGTGTTGTAGGCTCTGGTTCTTCCTCTACAGGTGGCACATATGCATCACACACATTATCTAGCATGTCTTCTATCCTACTCTCATTGTGGTCGCCATCATCTGTGTGTTGCACGTCCGATCTACTACTTTGTGACTCGCCATGGTAGACCCACACAGTATAGCGTGGCCTAAATCCATACTTGCATAGGTGTGCAGTCATTGTCGCCCTCATTTGTGGCCGTGTGTTTGAGCAACGACAACAAGGGCACAACACACCGCCTCGTCGTGTACTCCTAGCAAATGCTCGATCCACAAAATCGGTGGTCTTTTCCATCCATTCTTGGCTGTGCTCACCCATGTTTCTACGCTCAGTGTACATCCAACTACGATCCTCAGCCATCCTAGTGTGCAAAAAAAGGACAAAATTTATTAAATTAACTTGAAAGGCTTTGTAGTGTAGGCTACATTAAAAGGTCAAGCTCTCTACATTACAAAGTTCATACTTAACTCTAAGACGATATCAAGTCACATTATTATAGAAACAACGTGTTGTGCTTACAAGATTGTGTCACCAAATGCCATTGTTGTCTTCTTATGTTATATTAGGTTGAGGCAAGGTACATTGATGTTGATAGCCTTAATAATGGCCTTATTTGGCTAACAACTAATACCTTAGGTGATGCTAACAAATATGCATCTCACAAATTCCAAATCGAACACCTCACAATGGACAGGAAGAGTAATAAGGCCACAAAGGACATGAAGAGTCATTTCAGGTGATGTGTGGTGGGTTAGACGAGAAGCTTAAAGCAAGCAGGAGTTGGATGCATGGGCGACATTAAAAAAACAACTTAGGGATGGATCATAGGCACACATACATGGCCAATGGTCACTTGAAGAACAGGTGATCAATAGTTTCAAAAGAAGAACAAAAGGCACACCACCTATCTTTTTTTCCTCCATTTCCTCTTACACAAATTGCCTTTAGTCAAAATTATACCATTGCTAATATACCATAGGAAAACTTTCATTTTCAAAGGAACTCTCATTTTCTGGACGTATTTATGAGGGAAAGCTAATCCAGTGTTCACAATGTGAACATACAAAGAATGAATAGAAAATTGTCCATTTTGTTCAGCTTCCAAAACACAACATCCCTCCTATCATGTAAACACACTTCAGAACACATATTCTCAATCTGGTTCCAATGCTCCAGATTTTCATTAATGAGAGTGTTCTTCTAAATTTAACACATTGCAGGTTTTATTAAAAAAAAACTTCTGCAACAGAAATGTTTTTAGAGAAAGGGATACTATACAACCTTGGATATAAATGACACAAGGGTCTACTACCCACCCAAGCATCTTCCCAAAACCTGATTTGTTCCCCATTTCCCAGCACCATTTTACTACAAGAGAGAAAAAGGTCTTTGACTTTCATCAGTCTAGACTAGAATGGGGAGTCTTGTGGCTTACTACAGAAAGTGTTTGAGAAACTAAATATTTGTTCCTCAAAACTTGCTGCCATAAGCCATCTTCACTATAAAGCCTATACAAACATTTGCGCATGAGGCTAATATTCATCTTCTCCAGATCAGGAATCCCCAAACCCCATTGATCTTTAGACATGCACACCACCTTCCAGTTGGCCAAGTGGTATTTTTTTTCCTGCCTTGTTCTTCTTATGGCACGCCCACGCTAGGGATTGGGACGTACAGGCGGGCATGGTAGTGGCAGTATCCTGATGGGAAAATTAACAGTCCACTCGGGAGACACCGCAACCCCGTTTCGAGCAATGCAGTGTTGGTTCCCATCAATGCTTCCCGAGTGTACTATATAATTCTCGGGATGTTTTCTTCCCCTGAGTGCTTTTAAGTATTCCCGAGTGTCCCACGTAACACTCGGTAGCTTACCGAGTGTTTATTGTCATTGTACAACACTCGGTAAAAAAATATGCACTCAGGAAATAACCGGATTCTGGTAGTGGTGACGGCATGTAGCCACACACGTTCTGATTCTACCATCTATACTGCACACGTAGCTACCGAGTGTTTATTGTTATTGTACAACACTCGGTAAAAAAATATGCACTCAGAAAATAACCGAATTCTGGTAGTGGTGACGGCATGTAGCCACACGCGTTCTGATTCTACCATCTATACTGCACACGTTGTACTGCACCAATTAACATGCAGTTTAAAGTGAAGAGAATATATTTGTCACTACAACATGAACACCCCTTTAGCAACGCATATATGCGTTGGTAGAAGCCCAAATAAATGTTGTTAGGGTCTATACCAACGTATTTAGTATGTGTTGCCATTGAGGCCATTACGAGAGTCTATTACAACAGATAAACAAGCATTGGTAATAGATATGAAAAGGTGTTGCGAAGTAGCAACGGATATAGTTAGGTTGTAACTACACTTGTATGCGTTGGTACTTACCATGCATAGATGACTTTTACTATTTTGACAATGGATATAATTATATTGTCACAACGCATATAAGCATTGGTATTTACCATACAGATAACTTTTGCTATTTTGGCAACGGATATAATTAGGTTGTTGCAACGATTATAAGTGTGTAGAAATCAAAATAAAAAAATCATTATCGATCGTAGCACAGTTAAAAAGAACACTCATATATTAAAAATAAATTGTTACATTACATAGAGAACCATTCACATAAGACATGATATAAATATTTTACTTGAACATCATTTCCTAACAGAATGGAATCAAAACGTAATGAAAATCATTTTTCCTGTGTCACCATTCTCCACCTTACATATTCAACATATCATCCATAGCATCATCCATTTATCTTATCAACCTACAATGAAAAATTAGAGTCCATTAATGCATCATCAGGAAGAAACAAAATCACAATATTAAAGTAACAAAACTAAAAGGTGTCCGTGTGTTGCAACAGAACCTCAAAAGAGAGTGATACGTATCAGCAGATGGGATCGTTTGTTCTTGAAGTAGGAAATGGTTGCTAACATTAGTTAACTACCTTTCAGACCCAATGTGTATGGTGCCCATGTGCTTTGGATCACCTTTAGGGTTGATATCTTTGCAACAGTGAAACTGTGGTATCTTGTCAACAGCCACATTAATCTTTGTTATTTCGTGCTCTCCATAGAATTCATATTACATTGTTAGCAATCAATATTAGAACTCAGTTACTTGAATTCATTAGCTCTTAAAACCTTGAAGACTTGATCACAAAATAGATGACATGAATAGACTCTGTTTTCATTTCAAATATCTACAACAGAAGTACCACCATTCTCGGTAACCTATACATGCAAATTTTGCTACAAAAGTAACCTTGTTGTATTTTCCCAAAATCGTAACTTCTTTTTACGTGAGAAAACTTTGGCATCCATGCTAATACAAATAAGGATTACGGATAAACTATAAAAGTAAAGTGAATAAGTTTACTATGAATATATATTGCATAAATTTTTTTAAAAAAAAATGGACACCATTCATGTAGTTTCTCTATTAAAATATGCTTGTAAGTAAGTTCTTACAGAACTATAATCTGTTGTCTTAATAGAAGAGAGGAAGTCATCCGGAAGAATATCGGCAGGCGCTAGGTCCTACAAAAGAAACAAGATATCAGTGTGGAAAATATTTACTTAATTATGCCTGTGAAACTAGAGCTCATAAATCTTCACAATATTACATATTCAGAGTAGTTCTTACCACAAATGTTTTATATGGAGTGGCATTTGATAAAACAACTGACGAGTGCACCTTTGTTCCACTTCCATCAGCCAATGCTAACTACAAATTCCCAATATTTCAAGAGGTTGAAAGCAATGAAATACACACATTTATTAGTTAGTCAAAGTACTTACCCCTTGTACCTTTCCAGTAGTTTCATCAACCATTACTTGGGAAACCTAGACAAGAACACTGGAGCAAGTGAGGCAAGAAACTTAAAATGGAAAATTGGGCGCAAAACTATACTTATGCCACTACATAGTAAATGACTTTTCCTATGGAAATCCAGTTAACCGTTGTGAATAAATGGCCTCTAAAAACTGAATCCGTCTAATTAGAGAGAGAGAGGTGGCCTACCACCATGTTTGCGTGTTGTGCCGCTGCCGCTGCAATGCCGCAGTTGCTAATGAAATCCAATACAGAAAATAAGCTCTAAGTTAGTAAAGAACTTAGAAGCATTCTAATACAGATCAAAGGGGAAAATTCTGAATATGCTACACAACTAACTTGTATATCACTAAAACAATGAGCATGTTTACCAATGGATGGAACCTAGCTATTTTTAATAGCTATTATAAGTTATTATCGATATGAATATATTTGGACTACATTTAAAGAAAGAATCTATCTGAAATGCAATATGTATTCAATTGGTTGACAACAAGACAAGAGTTTGGATACACACTGAGGTAACAGGGCACTATCAAGCTACATTGAATCGAACCAATATAAGCCTGGTAATTGGTACAAAGAAGTGGATAATTATGTTTATGATCTAGGAGATACCTACATCAATTAGGTCTGCTGAAAAAAATTGCTACTACTCAAGCTTGAGAACGTGTATTAGGCACAAAAAGAATTCCTCGGAGCTAAATTGCCAAATACCCCAAACTGCCTTGATAAAGTCCACTGCGTGCGGTCCACCATCAATATCAAAGTCGCAAAAGAAAAGAAAAAAAGATCATTAAGACAAAGTGTTAGCACAAATGGAAAGAAAAAACAAGGTCAGATATTTGTATAGCTAAATGACAAGAAAATTTAACCTAATGTTAAAAGCTATTATGATATTTCTTTCCAGAAACTTCACAATTGGCACACGGGCCTTTGCTATTACCTGCCATGAAAGAAAAATAAGTCCATCAACAAAATAAGCAACTCAGTATCTACTTGATTGAAAAATAACCAACTGGCAACTACAGAACAGAGTGATGATAGCTTCTGAAGTCCAAACAACGGCATTTGGTCCCTTCCAAGGCAACTACTTATCCCACATGCTTATTTCAATTGGATAACAATTGTGTTTTTTCTTCATCGGGAAAAAATAACTTCATTCTCTATTTAGAAGCTCTTGTTATAAGTATGAGTAGTTCTTCGACAAAGAAGGAGACTTACAAAGAATGCATGGTCTTGCATAGTAGATTAGAAAAAACACAATCAGGGATGCTTGTAACAAATGAAATCCCTATTAACAATGAGCGCATGAGTCCCAGCAATGCAAGCTGAGGAAGCACACTCCAGGAATGCTTGTAATAATTAACAGAAAAGATATCCCTATTAACAAATGAAAGAAAGAACAGAATAACTAAACTATTTGCGCACTTGTGCAGTCTACTATACATCTATACCACAATCAAAGCAGAGGGCTGAAGGGTAAATGAGGGTAATTGGTGTTTGCTGTTTCAGGCACTCATTCATGGCTTCATGCACCACGCCATCATTATGTGCTCAATCCATACGATTTATCATAATTCATAACCAAAATAATCACCAATTGTAGTTCAACTTACAAGGAAGACCTCCTCCTCCTCCAGCTCCACCCAAAGGAGGAATGCAACTTGAGCCTTCTCAACGGTCTTATGCCGGCCAGTATGGCACTTTGCTACGATTGCATCGACACCTCCTTGGCGTGCACAGGATAGACCAACTCCACAAGTCATTCAAAAACAATCGAAGCACAATAGCAAATGACGAGCATCATGTAGACACGCACTCACAAGATCAAGATCAACCGTCATTGAAAGCTTAACAGGCATCCAACGCCTTCTCTTGCACGGTTTCAATCCATGCCGTCTTCTTAAACAATGGCCCTAACCACCACCGCAAAAAAAAACACCGCCCTTCAGATCTAACATCAAAAGGTCCCGCGGAAATCTCAAAATGAAAACGCATGAATCAAGCATAACGTAGATCCGAACATGGAAGGGGGGCAAATCGGGAGGTGGTGGGAGTGTATCTCATCGAACTCGCGGAGGCGGGCGTCCTTGGGGTCGGTGATGGAGTCACGGAGGGTGGCGAGGTCGATGTTAGTGTCGTTCCGCACCTTCCAGTTCTTATGTTGCAGCCGCTCGTCCCACGACAGCTCCTGTGCCTCCTTGAGGAGCTTCCCGTCCTCCGTCGACATGGCCGGCCGCCACCGTCTCTGGTTGATTTAAACGCTACAGACCAAAGAACCTCCATCGCAACCACCGCCGGATCGATGTGGCGGCCTAGGGTTTCAAATTGGGGCGGTGGCGTTCGTGGGGAGTTTGGGTCGGAGGGTGAGGGAAGAGAGAGAGGAGGGGGAGGGGAAATAAAAAAGGGAAAAAGGGCGAGGGTGAGGGCGAGGGCGGCTCGGTGGTGGGCGGGGCTAGGGCTTTGCGGCGTCGGGCGAGGGGAATGGGAGGTAGAGAGGCGAGCCAACCAGTCGGGTCAGAGAGCAGCCGCGGCAGGGCGGCGGTCGTGGCGGTGGGGGGCAGGAGGAGAGCCAGGGAAGTGGAAGGTGCGGGAGCCGAAGGGGATGGGGAAGGGGAAAAGAAAACGGGGTGGTTGAGATGGTTACCGTATTTTTGTGCGAGGCAGCGAGGTGGGGTGGAACGGCTGTTAGTTTTGTTGCTAGTTATACGTTGGGATATGGGTGTTCATATTGTAGTGCGTGGTGCGACAGAAGTGTTATAATGCATTCTCCGAAAGACTCGGTCATGCCATGCAGGCCCCAAAAGGATTGCTACTAATATACTAACATTCCCAAGTATATACTAGTAGATTGTTTAGGAACTATGCAACAGCTGTATCAATCGGATGGTTCCACATGGAGATCGATACAATTGAGGCAATTGCTCCGGCATTACATTCCACAGTCCACAGATTGCTGAACTCACCGGCGTGATGTCGATCTCAACGTTTTAAAATCGTCCATGCGTGTCATCATGCACGCCGAGTGTGTCATGCATGGCATTTTCGTATCCTATACGGTGACATTACTTGTCTGCTTCAGAACGGTGGATAGAATGAAACGGACCTGTCACTTGCAGGCAAGCGTGTCTCTTTTCACGGCCTCTTTTCAGGCCTATTCCCTTTCTGATTCGTTACATTCTGTGTAATACTTTTGATCAGTGGAGGATCGGGACTAAATCTTATGTATGACAGCTCATCGCTGTATTATCGGATGCCGCTTTTTCAATGGGTATCCTGGCTGCCACTGTCTCCTCGCACGTCACTAGAGTTTGGTCACTAGACCCTCGCTCGATGGCTCAATGAATTAATAATAAGTTATACTAACCTCTTTTTCTAGAGAACAAGTGTTCACTGAACTAATAAAATGGATCCTTTTGGAATATACAAAGATCCTAGATGCCTTAAGCACTCATGTTAGTACGTTACTCCATCAAGTAGAAGTTTCACTAGCCTACCTCTATGTTTGCTCTCTGGAAAAATAAACACAATTCCTAGTATCTTAACTCGCTCGGACACTGCTGCAAACTCTAAATCCATCTACTGATCTTGCGATGGTACGACATTTTCTCAAAGTAACAAGAACAAATCACACAAGGGGAAACTGAAGCACAAGAACAAATCACATAAGGAAAAATCGAAGCACACCGCGAGCGATTAGTTACCAAATAGGGAGAGAACGTGGGAGACGAGCAAAGACAAGCTCGGGCCTCATGAACTGGCTGGACCCGGACGCCGCCGCCTGCCGGTGCCGACCAGAACAGAGTCCACCAAAGGCGGCGGCAGGCTTAGCACTATTGTGTTAGGGAGGAGCAATGACAGTGTCGCCCGCTTGGGTGGCGGGAGCAGAGCTCGCCCACCACCCCGCCTGCACCGTCGCTGGCGGCCTCGCCTCGCTTCGCGCTCCGTCGCTGCCCACTCGCCCGGCCCGTGCTCGCCGCCGCCTCACACTGCGCTCAAGGCCGCCGCCTAGGGCTAGAGTTGAGAGAGAGTGGGGATTGGATCTACCGATCGCCCGATCTGGAAGGCCGGAGTGGAGGCAGTGATACTCAGTTGAGCTGGGCACTTGGGCTATGATTTTGCGAAAATAGCTCATAGCATCCTCCGTCGCTAGATTGTCTTCAGTGGCTCACTACCGCTGCCACCCGAGAGAGAGAGGAGGAGAGGTTTCGTCAGTGCTGTTTATCTGAGGCGGCTATCCAGCCTTACCCTATTACTAGGACCGTCCCTGCTTTTGATTAAGTGTGTTATCGATCTCGTGCCCTTGAGTGAGTCAGACTCCCCATTCCACAGTCGATGAGCATACCGAAACTTGTCTCAAAGCAAAAGATCAGCCGTAACCTTGACCATACGAGGTTAGGTTTGTTAGAATTGGGCTTGTAAGTGTAAAGGCTCATTTTATTTTTGAAATTTTAAAGTATGTATAGTTTAGTTTTATATTGTCTAGTCACGTAGTGGAAAAGCAATTTATAAAATGGAGCACTTGCCACCTATTAAAACATGTGACATATGGCATAGGGTGATATGGGAAGGACTATAGCTAAAGTCACATGCATGTACGCTCGCGCGCGCGTATATTCATGTGAGAATTGTGTGACTTGTGAATGTGTCGTGAACCTAGTCCATCTTTCTTTTGCTAACCGTGCATTTCTCTCTCTCTCCTTTTAGACTGGTCGAAATAAAGTGGTCGAAACACAATCGTCGAAAAACATTGGTCGGATCGATAGGCTAGTGTGGTTGAAATAAAGTGTTCGAAAAATATGGAAATCACTTCCATTTTCTTCTTCTTCGTCTCTGTTCTACTGTGCTGGAGAGTTGTGCTGTTGAACCAAGCCGTCTCTTCTCCTCGGCGTGCACCGGAAAGGAGGGTGAGCTGGTATCTCCGAACTACTGTTGCAGAGTTCATCTGCGTGACCGCTCGCTGCGCTGCTTCATCTACGTTCTGCACTGTTTCGAGTCTACGTTGCTTCCTGTTCTTCATCACGCTTGACTGTAAGTTGGTTGTGCAACCAAATTATTCTGTTATAATTATATTATTGTGTATGTTTAGAAGTACAATAAGTTGTCTATTGTTAGTATTGCTTTATACATCTTTAGTTTTACGTGATCTTTGCTTCATAATAAAATCTAGAATTAAAATATTATCTATATTTCCAATAAAGTTTGGGTAGCTGAGGTTAAAATGAAAATGCTCGTCAGTCATCTACTAAACAGGCTACACAGGCAAAGTGGAATAGCTAAGTGCATTTTCCTAAAAGATGCGTTTGTGGTTATGTATAATTCTCGTGGAATTGGTTCAAAATTCTCGTTTTCTAAACGTGACCTAAATAAAACTAGGTTTGTCCATAATGCTGGAACTGTGCGGAATTTCTGAAATGGCACCGCTTCCACTGCAGCGCGACCAGAACTTTCCCACCTAAAAAAGCACAAGTCACAAGACCTAAGCATCATTCGGCCATTCAGGATTTCAGGCACACAAGGAGGAAAACTGCCGCCATTTCTGAACTCAGCTTCGGCTCTGAGCCTCTGCCCGTGCGTGCCGGACCAAACGCGAGCCTAACCCTTGCCCGTCGCTCGGTTTTCACGGTCCACCGTGAACCACCCCTCCGGTCCGGCCGGGGACGTGGGCAGCCGTGACAGCGGCGCACGTATGCGGTGCAGGTTAAAGTTCAGAACTATAGTCAATTTGTCACAGACCTTCTCTGGTGCCCGCGGACGTGGAGAAGTACATTTTTTGCCCTCGCACACCTCGCACTTGCGGGCTGCAGCATATTTATTTTCTACGGGGCAGGTACAAGGGTCATTTTGGACAAACACATTCTCTCTTTCTTTTTAAAGGAATGTCTGTCTCCCCGATCTCAATTAGTGAAACCAGCTACAGTATATAGTCCCGAACGCTCAAGTGTGGGTGGGCTAGGTGATACGCCGGCCCCTACGCCAACTGAGCAATGCTCAGTCCCTCTTTTTTTCATAGGTTTAGATGCCTTTCTTCTTTTTTTTTTTGTTAGTCCAGTGCTTTGATGGAGTAGGCTAAATAAGGTCCCGTTTAGATTGGGGGATTGTCCATTCCCTGGGATTGAGTTGTTTTATATAAAACTCATGTATATTTTTTGAAATTTCTGCGTTCCAAACGAGGCCTAAAACTGGGCTTGCGAGAACCAATTCAGCGTACTTTACTAATCGAATTAAGAATCCCTGCTTAACGGACTATTTCTAGGGCCTAGGTTGTCGTTTCGTGCATAGTAATACCAACAAATATATAATACTAGCCGAGTGTCCATGCGTTACAATAGATTTAAAATAAAACATAATATAAGTTATAAATTTAGAAAATTAATATACATAAGGTAATTATCCTTACAAATAGAAGTTTCATACATAATTTGCTTTCAATCAACAAGCCGCGTAGAATCTTATCACAGACCATAAACACAAATAATCTAATTAACCACAAAAGATCTTTTAAGTATCTTACACATGTGTGGACATATTTATCCACAAAATATCTCAACAACTCAAAAGAGGGTAAAAGAGAGACTCACTACCACCACCACCACCAAGTCCTTCTTTTATAGTAATAAAGATAGCGCATATTTTGAATGACATTATGTATTTTATCAAGAACATGGTATTGTTTTTTAAGCAAGAATGCACAGTTTTTTTAAATAATTGCACGTAGGTCCCTAAACTTGTAAGGTTATACCACTTATCTTATTGAACTTGTATTTTACTTTCTTACCCCCTTGAACTTGTGAGGTTGTGCCACTTAGCTCCCTGAATTTGTATTTTACTTTCTCAGCCCCTGAACTTGTGAGGTTGTGCCACTTAGCTCCTTGAACTTGCGTGGAAGCGAAGTTCGTCAGATGAGATGCCGGCGACTTCGTCCCCTCGGAGTCCGGTGGACTTGTCGCCGCCCCATTTCAGCCATGTTCATCATCCTCGTCACCTAACACCGACAAAAACGGATTATTCAGCACCGGGAACACGTCTTCGCCGGAGCTCCACCGTCGCAGCTTGCTGCCGCCCTTACCCTTGCCTCTTCTGAGTCGGCCATAAGAGAAAGAGAAGTATATTTCCAATGCCAGAGCAGGGGCACAGTACTTCTCTCTCTCTCACAGTGATTCGCTAGCTTAGCCTTTTTTTTTAGCAAATGGCCAAATGGACTTCGTGCAGCGTAAGTAGCTTCTGCTCTAGCACCAGGAATGTACTCTTTCTCATGGTCGATTCAGAGGAGGTAAGGGTGAGGACGGCGGCAAGCTGTGATGGTGGAGCTCCAGCAAAGACGCGAGCATGGTGCGTTCCCGGCCCGATGAATCCATTTTTGTCGGCGTGAGGTGACGGGGACGATGAACATGGCCGGAACGGGGCGGTAACGAGTCCATAGGACTTGGAGGGGACGAAGTCATCGGCATCGCACCCGACGAACTTCTCTTCAATGCAAGTTCAGGGAGCTAAGTGGCATAACCTCGCAAGTTTAGGGGGCTAAGAAAGTAAAATGAAAATTCAAGGTTCAAGGGCTGAGAAAGTAAAATACAAGTTCAGGTAGCTAAGTGGTATAACATCACAAGTCCAATGACCTACAATGCAATTTTCTCTTACTCTTTTAAGTCATTACAAAGGATACCTCGGATAAACTCCGAAGCCTCAAGGCGCCAAGACGAACCCAAATAGAGTTCGGCCAATTTAGTTAAAGAATGAGCTACTGCATTACAATCTCTCTTAACATGTAAGAAATTGTAAGAAAAAGGGGAGAAACAAGCAATTTGATGTCGCTAGTTATGGCTCCCGTCTGCGATCTATCAGGCTTCAATTCCTTCACCTTCTGAACAACCGATAAGCAATCAGAAGCAATTATTACTCGACTGAAACTCTGTTCCTTGGCAAAAAAAAAAAAGGATTGTCAATATGATAGTTGCTGCTTCAGCAATTTCTGGGAGAGTGATATTGTCAAGAGTCTAGCATCAAGCAGCCAGAAATTCACCATTGTGGCCCCTTATCACTGCCCCCATACCCATACGGTTTGATGTCGCAAACACCACTGCGTCCACATTGAGCATCACCCAATTCTCCTGTGGTGGAGTCCACTTAGAAATTGAAGAACTGGACTCACACCTCGAGGGAAGGTGAGGAGTAAGAGAATGCAACAAAAGCATTTGCACATAGTCTGTAATCTTTTCGCAAAGCCTGTGAGGATGGCTCGTAGTCTCATTATTTCTAATAGCAGATAGCATTCCGAGACTCCCAAATTTTTAGATAATGGAAGAGGGCACCTCTTCTGATCTCTGCATCAAAGATATACACAGCCTACTTTATTAAAAAGTTTAAGGTACCATAGTAGTCAAAATGTTAATACTGGCATAAGCCTTACAAGCAAATCTTGACTGAAAATTAAACTCAATCATTACAAATTCTTTGACTAAACCGCCACCCATGAGCATATAATATTTGCTTCGCCATAACCTTCCAGACGGATGCTTCCATCCAGCATGGACTCCTTCTGGTCCGGTTTCTGTAGGTTTGCCTAAGCCCTCAGCCAGTGCCCGGTTAAAAGGATAACCTGCAATGGATTAGTAACAATCTTTTTATTAAAAACAGCATCATTCCGGCATAACCAGATAGACCAACATAAGGCACTAGATCCCACCAAGAGTTGTGACTTTAAAATTGTTGGAATTCCAGCTAACCAATTCCCGAATATGTTTGCTATGCTCATAGGGGGGGGGGATAAATTGAACGCACAACTGACAACCCACCAAGTGAGACGCGCAAAAGTACAATCAATAAAAAGATGCTGAATTGTTTCCTCTTTAATACAGAAACAACACTGCTTGCTTCCCCTCCAATTTCTTTTAAGCATATTATCTTTAGTTAGGACCACCCCTCTTTTGAGATACCAAATGAAAATTTGTACTTTTAAAGGAATTTTAATTAGCCAAAATAAATTCTTAATAGGGACTTGATAATTGTTAATTAGAGCCACATAGAAAGATTTGACCGTAAACAGTCCAGAATTATTTAAATTCCATATGAAAGTATCCTTTTGAGAGCTTAACTGTAAATTAGCAATTCTCAAAACTAGATCATTCCAAGCATTTAACTTGGGACCAATAATAGGTCTACGAAAGGAAATATTTAAAGGTGTCGATCTCATAATATTTGCCACTGTATCCTCCTTTCTCCTTACCACATTATAAAGAATAGGGTATTGTCTTTTCAAAAGAGAATCTCCTAACCAAATATCTTCCCAAAACCTAGTTTGCCTTCCATTTTGAACCTAGAAAGACCCGAACCGCAGAAATTGATCTTTAATTTTCATAAGACCCGCCAAAAATGAGAAGTCCCAGGCTTATTAACCACCTACGACAGACTTTTGTCACCCAAATACTTCCTCTTTAGTAACGATTGCCAATCACCTTCTTCATTCGGTAGTTTAAATAACCATTTCTCAAGCAAGCTTTTATTTTTTGCATCTAAGTTTGGAACGCCTAGTCCGCCATGCTCTTTGGGCGAAGAAATTACACTCCATTTAGTAAGCATGTACTTACGTTTATGATTGTCACTCTGCCAATAGAATCTAGATCGATAAAAATCTAGCCGTTTGAGGACTTGTCTAGAACTTCAAAAAGAAAACATAAACATTGGCATCGCTTAGTCTCGAGTTAAAAAGTACTAACCGTCCCCCCACAGACATATTTTTTCCTTTCCAACTACTAAGCTTTTTCTCAATTCTATCCTCTACCCCTTTCTAATCCCTATTCCTTAACTTTCTAAAGTGGATAGGAATACCCAAGTACCTGAAAGGAAAAGTACCCACTTCACAACCAAATAAATGTTTAAACTGTGATTCAACAGCTTTGGCAGAACCAAAACAAAAAATCTCACTCTTACGAAAATTAATCTTTAAACCCGATAATTGTTCAAAGACACAAAGAATAAGCTTTAGATTTTTGGCTTGTTCCAAATCATTATTCAAAAAGAGGATCGTGTCATCAGCATATTGTAAAATTAACAAACCATCCTCAATCAAGTGAGGAACTATGCCTGATAAAAGGCCTGCTTCTTTAGCACGAGAAATAAAACTGGCAAGCATGTCCCCTACTATGTTAAAAAGAATAGAAGACATAGGATCACCTTGCCTAAGACCCTTCTGAGTTTGGAAAAAGGATCCAAGATCATCATCAACTTTAATTCCAACACTCCCTCCCTTAACTATACTTTCCACCCACGAACACCACTTTCGGGACCCAAAATTACAATTCTGGACCCTCTGTGTATGATGCACTAGTCCAGGATCACGCTAGTGCACACAGTGTCAACAAAGATGGATATCGATCCACACAAGCGAATAATAGCATAAACGATAATTTGATTAATAATAATAGTTTGACCTTACTACGAAGTTTACATTTATTTAAGCCACACAGGCTAACAGAGAAATAAAGCGGTAAACAGAACGGCAATGCATCCCATCGATTCACTACAGGCAACCGACTGGGATCAAGACCTCATGATCAGGCACCTTCGATGAACTCCTCCTCGAATGCTGGTGAAGACTCCTCCTCTTCTGCTTGATTTATTTTAAAGCAAGCGTGAGTACACACCGTACTCGCAAGTCACACCACAGAAATGCAATTATACATGCAAGCTTATTACAAGGGAATGGCATTTTGTGGTTCTTTTGTAGAAATGCAACTTTTGCAGTTGAATACAATAATAGATTGAAAGCAGGTAAAACAAATAGACAATAATAATAATTTTAACAGTTGATTTCACAAAGACACACACAGCCTAAACAGATTATTCACATAGCCACATAATTTAGATCACACAGTTCCCTTCCCACACAGTTTATGAAGATCTACCCCTCGTGTGAAATCCCGAGCATTGTCCATGACCATGACACGGCTATTCAATAGATTATTTACACTCAGAGAGTTTGTACACTTTACCCACAAGATACAACCAAGATTGCAAGCACTAATCGTAACAAAGCATTTCAGAAACTTCATCCTAACATAGATGCTCCCGATGTGCTTACGTCATACCAAACCATACACAGTGTATGGTACAACACACACAGTTGGACAGGGAAGCGGCGAACCGTCCAGCGATGTGACTACATGGTAGCACACACCTCTGCCCTATTCACATAGTCTAACCTACTGCCTGAGCAATCCATGCCAAGAATTCATATCGTACTATGCTAGGCCCGTCCCATAACAGGCACCATGCCCATATTCACACAGCCACCATGTCACACAGTTCCCGCCACTTGCCTCAGTCCAAACCTTTTTACCACCCAGTTGATTTAAGTGCAACACATGCCACAAAGACACGTAATACACACAGATTTTCACAGTGTTACATATTCACTTAGTCAAGTTAATAATTGCACTTTACATGAATAGATGATTCGTGGCATGGCTAAGCAATCTAATCGCACTAACCAACCCACATTGGTGCTACAATATTTACCAACTAAATATCAACTAGGGTGACAAAGGATCAAGGCATAACAATTATACAAGGAAGGCATAACAGATTGGATTTAAATAACTAATCCCAAAAGTATTTAAATAATTTACTTGAAATAAAATGCAATACTTTGAATTAAAATAATATTTAGAAAACTGGGATTCAATCATGGTCAAAGCATGACTTGCCTTGGAACAGGTCTAGGAATTGATCTTGGTCTTGATGTGTTCCTTCTTCTTCAAATCTTCCCGAAGCGTCGAAGTCTACTCGCAAACGAAGCAAACAAACAAACTAAATAAATAACAGAGGCAAAACAACTCAAAAAAATAAATAAAAATCTTCATTAAATAGATCTTGAATTTATAAGAATTTAGAAATTTGAATGGACTGATTTGGAGTTAGGATGCAAAAGTTATGGGGTTTGGAAGTTTGAATCTAAAGAAAAACCCTAGAAATTGGATTTACTGAATTTCCGAATTATTCTTTAAAAGAAAAACCGGATTATTGCGCAATGCTAGCGTCAGCGAAGGAATTTCCGGAAAATATAAATAAAAAGAAAAACCTGACGTGTGGGACCCACACGTCAGTGACATGGCTCACGGTGGACCAAGTCCATCGAGCCGATTAGATCTGGACGGGGCTGGCGTGGCGGGCGTGTGGACGCGTGGTGCTGACGCAGCGCCACCTAGGACGACACGCATGCACACGGGCTGAGGTGGCTGCTGATGTGGCTCGCCACGTCAGATCGGCGACGGCGAGGGCTTGGGAACCAAAGGCACGGCGAACGGCGGCGCTCCGGCGAGGGTGGATGGTACCAGCACGTAGCTGGGGCTATTGCGCACCTCCTGGTGTAGTACCGGGTGGTTGAGGTGGACGGTGGTGGCCGGCGGCGAGCTCGGAGCGGCGGAGTCCTTCGGGTTTTGTCGGACGGGTGCTCCGGCGAGACTCCGGTGAAGTGGGTGGCTCCTGGAGATAGATCTGGTGACGGCGAACACGATGGGGTGCTCCACGATGACGCGACGGCGACAACGGCGGCGCAATTTGATGGCGACGACACATGGCCGAAGACCTTAGATGGGAAAATACGGCGGCGCAAGGGCTCGGGAGGGGAAATTGGGTGAGGGGTTTTGGAAAGGGGGCTGCGGCGATCCTCGGGGACCTACTTATAGGCGCAGGGCGGCCTCGAGGTGACGTGCCGGCGGCGGGGATCAAAACCGCCCGAGAAGTGCTCGCGGAGGAATAGGAGATAGAGACGGAATTTGAAATTCAAATTCGTTTGAACGAGTCCGGGGAGGATAGGGCTTCTAGAAGGCGTCGTCCGCGCGAAGAATCGGGGCCATTTGCGTGTTTGTCGACGAGCCATGCGGCGGCAATGGCGACACGGTGTGCATGAGGAAGAGGCGGCTCGGAGACGATGACCTCAGAGCGGTCCCACCGCCACGAGACTAGGGGAGCGGGCGCTGCATGGTGGAGATCCAGCGCCCGCCAAGATCGGACGGCCAGGAATGAAGGGAGGGTTGGGCTGTTGGGCCGCGTGCGAGACTGGGCCGCGATGAATAGGAATGGGCTGAGGAGATTCGGCCCAAACACTATTTAGGAGATTTTAATAGCTTTTCTGTTTTAGAAAATACCAGAAATTCTAAATGGCAATAGAAATTAGCAAACGAACTTGGAAAAATTCCAGAAAAATCTAGAAAATATATCCAAGCATATAGAATCCAAATAAAATAGTTTTGACCATTGTTCATGTTGACTTTAGTCATATTAAATGGTTTTGCTACTCAAAGTTTAATATTAAGCTTTTAAATTAAATTCAAATAAATTCAAATGGTGAGTTTTCACTCTACTAACTATTCAAAGGATTTTTAAAGCTCAGAAAATTGGGATGTTACAAACCTCCCCCCCTTAAAGGAATCTTGACCCGAGATTCAGGCTAGCTGGAGAAAAGGCTAGGGAACTCGGCTTTCAACTCTTTTTCACGCTCCCACGTGGCTTCACCTTCTGAGTGGTTGCTCCACTGCACTTTGCAAAAATGAACTGTCTTGCTTCTGGTCTGATGTTCTGCGACGTCCAAAATCTTGACCGGTTGTTCTTTGTAGGTGAGGTCTTCTTTCAGTTCAATTGACTCCAACGGAGCTTGTTCTTCCGGCACGCAAAGACACTTCTTTAACTGAGAGACGTGAAAGACATCATGTACTCCTGCTAGCGACTGCGGCAGCTCCAATTGATAAGCTACTTCTCCACAGTGATTCACAATCTTGAACGGACCAACATACCGAGGGGAAAGCTTTCCTTTGGCATGAAACCTTGTCACACCTCTAAGGGGCGTAACTCGAAGGTAAACAAAATCCTCTGGCTCAAAACTGAGATCACGACAGCGATTATCAGCATAACTCTTCTGCCTTGACTGAGCTATCTTTAATCTCTCTTTGATCATGGACACTTGTTCTTCTGCTTCTTGAATAATATCTGGACCAAAGATCAGACGCTCGCTAGATTTCGACCAATTCAACGGGTTCTGCAGCACGACCATACAAAGCTTCAAACGGCGACATTTGCAGTGGCTTGATAACTGTTGTTGTACGAGAATTTCGTGATATGGCAAACTCTTATCCCGGGTAGCATTAGCTAGAGCACGTGCTCTCAACATATCTTCCAAGATTCGATTTACCCTTTCACCGCCCATCCATCTGGGATGATATGCGATCAAATTCAGATGAGTTCCTAAGGCTTCATGCAAACTCTGACAAAACCGGGAGGTTAACTGAGATCCTCGATCTGACACTATCTTCTTGGGCACACCATGCAAACTGACAATCCTTGACATATACAGCTCTGCTAGACGATCTCCTGAGTACGTGGTCTTGACTGGCAAGAAATGGGCAACTTTAGTCAAACGGTCCACTATTACCCAAATCGAATCATAACCCGATTGAGTCTTAGGTAATCCGGTAATGAAATCCATTCCGATTTCTTCCCACTTCCACTTTGGAATCTTCAACAGTTGCAACAGACCTGCTGGTCTCTAATGTTCTGCTTTGACTTTCTGACACACGCCGCACAAGGTAATGAACTCTGCGACGTCTCGTTTCAAATTCGGCCACCAAAACTTATTCGTAACATCCTGATACATCTTAGTACTACCAGGGTGAATCGAATACTTTGAGTCATGGGCCTCCTTTAAAATTAGCTGCCTCAATCCATCAGCATCTGGCACGCAAATACGTCCATTGATCCACAATATGTCCTGATCATCTACGGTGAAGTCTTTGAACTTCCCTTTTGCCATCTTCTTCTTGATGTCTGAAAACTCCGAATCTTTTGGCTGAGCCTCGCGAATCTGCTTCTCCAAAGTAGACTACACTTCCAAACTAGCCACAAATCCTTCGGATACCACTTCTAGTTTCAACACAAATTCCTCTTGAAGTTCGAACAAACCTCTTTACTTCTATCGCACATAAAGGCTCTTGCGGCTCAATGCATCTACAACCACATTGGCTTTACCAGGATGGTAATGGATTCCAAGATTATAATCCTTTATTAATTCTAGCCATCTTCTCTGCCTCATATTCAGATCCGACTGGGTGAAAATATATTTCAAGCTTTTCTGATCTGTGTAAATCTCGCAGCGATTACCAATGAGGTAATGACGCCAAATCTTTAAAGCATGCACTACTGCAGCTAATTCCAGATCATGGGTAGGGTAACTCTCTTCATGCGGCCTTAACTGCCTTGACGCATAAGCGACAGCTCTTCCTTCTTGCATCAGGACACATCCTAATCCTTGACGCGAAGCATCACAATAGATGTCAAAATCCTTACGAATATCTGGTAGAATCAGCACTAGGGCTGTAGTCAAACACTTCTTCAATTCTTGAAAACTTTCCTCACAAGTTGGGGTCCAGGTAAACTTTTTCCCTCACAAGCTGGGGTCTAGGTAAACTTTTTCTCTTTCTTCAACAATTGCGTAAGAGGTTTAGCAATCGATGATAATCCTTCAATGAAATGACGATAGTATCCTGCCAATCCCAAGAAACTGCGAATCTGAGTGACAGTCTTGGGCTGTTCCCAATGTAATACTGCTTTAACTTTACCGGTCAACTACCACTCCTCGGTTTCACATCACATGACCAAGGAAATCAACTTCCTTTTTCCAGAAATCACACTTGCTAAACTTAGCATACAACTGATGCTCTTTGAGCTTCTCTAGGATTAATCTCAAATGCTCAGCATGTTCTTCTTCTGACTTGGAGTAGACTAAAATATCATCGATGAATACAACTACGAACTTGTCCAAATATTCCATGAATACCTTATTCATCATGTTCATGAAATAGACAGGGGCATTAGTCAGGCCAAAGGACATGACTAAGAACTCATAATGTCCGTACTACGTTGAGAAAGCGATCTTAGGTATATCTTTGGGACAAATCTTCAACTGATGGTAACCTGATCGCAGATCGATCTTCGAGAACACTCCGGCTCCCTTCATCTGGTCAAACAGATCATCTATCTGAGGCAATGGGTACTTATTCTTGATGGTGACTTCATTGAGAGATCGGTAGTCGATGCACATTCTCATGCTTCCATCCTTCTTTTTGACGAACAAGACTGGCGCTCCCCATGGTGACGAACTAGGCCTCAAAGCCTTTCTCCAAAAGTTCTTCTATCTGCTTCTTCATCTCTACTAGCTCATCAGCTGGCATCTGATAAGGTCTCTTCGAGATTGGTGCTGTTCCTGGCACTAGATCGATGACAAACTCGATGTCACGATCCGGTGGCATCCCTGGTAACTCTTCCGGAAACACATCTGGATACTCTCGGACAACGGGCACATCTTCCAAAGCAATGGTCTTTAGGCTATTGACTAGCAGATGTCCATTACGCACTGAGGTAGCTAGGAACTCTATCTTGTTTCCTTTGGTATCCTCGATTGTAACAGCTCTTCGGCCACAATCTAGCACGGCTTTGTGCTTGGTTAACCAGTCCATGCCAAGAATGACATCTATGGTTTGGGTGTCTAGAACAATTAGGTTAGCTAGAAACTCAACTCCCGCTATGAGTAACTTAGCTCTTAAACAACCCACTTTAGAGCTTAGCTTAGCTCCAGGCGACTGGACTAGCAAAGTATGCTTAAGATGCATAACTTCCAATTTATTCTTAGTTGTAAAAACTCCGTAAACAAACGAATGCTAAGCTCCGTAATCAAATGTAATCGATGCAGTCTTGAATTTACTAGGAACTTATCCAAGACGACGCCCGGTGCTTCCCGGCTCCTTCCAAAGTGACATGGTAAACACGACCTCGACAATCGACTAAGCGCGCCTCCCGTTGATCGGTTTCGAGAAGCTCCTTGGTTGTTCTCTTTGGGGTCTTGGTGTGTTGCTCCAAGGTTGAAGCGACTAGAGTGATTGTTCCTTCGGGGCACTGACATGGAAGTGACTCGTTGACGGCAATTGTAACACACTCTTGGTTCATTCTGCCGGTCCGGTTGTTCCCTGGTGTAGGGTTGACTGGTGTAGGGTTGCGAGAATTCTGAACAAAAGGGCGAGGTGCTGAAGGCGGTGCAGGTGTCCTGAAAGAACTCTGTGGCTGGAAACAATTAAACTGATGTGGCACTATTCTTGCCCTCTGCTGTTGTGGCTGGTGGCTTCCCTGCTGAACCATCCTACGCTTGCGGTGGTCCTCCAGTTCTTTGTGTTTGTCCTCCATAACCAACGTCTTGTTAATCAACTCCCGGAAATCTGGGAAGGTGTGGGCCAGCAGATTGGCCTATAGTCTTGAGTTCAAACCCTTCAAGAAGCGACTCTGGCGAGACCTGTCAGTAGCGACATCCTCTGGAGCATAGCGGGCTAGCTGAGAAAACTTATTCAGGTAATCAGTCACTGACATAGCCCCTTGCTTCAGAGCACGGAACTCATCCTTCTTCAGATCCATAATGCCTTCAGGTACATGATACTGGCAAAAGGTTGCGGAAAATTCTTCCCAGGTGATATTCTGCGGTGCCTCATGCGCTGCGCAGAAGTTCTCCCACCACTCAGTGGCTATGCCCTCCATCTGATGAGTGGCATACAAAACTTTCTCGTGATCGCTGCATTGGGTGATCAGCAACTTCCTCTCAATTACGTGAAGCCAATCATCAGCTTCTACTGGCGAGACATGGCCAGAGAAAGTTGGCGGACGGGTCCTCATGAATTCAGCCAACTTGGATGGTCCCTGATGACCCTGAGCGACTGGGGCTCCTCCCTGACGATTGTTGTTGTTGTTGTTCATAGCCTACATCTGGTTCATCATTGTATACATCATCTGCGTTTGTGCTGCCATAAAGGCTCCAAAGTTCTGCAAGTCAAGAGGTGGTGCTTGGGGTGGCACTGTCCCTGCGGGGAGTTGATCATTTCCTTCGGATGTTGGGGTGCCGGATCCACTTGCAGCGGTGTGATGAGTTTGAACCATCTGGTGAAGCTCCATAAGTTAGATAAGGTAGCAAGCACAAGATGAGTTAAGAACTAGACAGGGGGATAGATTAAACCCAGCAAACACAGCTCAAGAAACTCAAATGAAATAACTTTATTATTAGGGTTTTAGCATGGCTGCAACAAATGCCTAAGGGCCTTTGCAGCTCATACTTGCACACAGGAAAATAAAGCGAATCTAAGCACACAAGCTACCGCCTAAAGGGCGACTCTGAAAAGGGAAACTGGCTAAGCCTGACTAAACTGGAACTTAAACGAATTACTCGAGAAAGCCTCCGTAGCCACGGCGGCGCTCCTGCCTGGTGTAGACTCTGAAGTGAGCTGGCATCCTCGCTGAATCGGTTCTCGATGCCCAGGTGGTGCACTGAGTCTGGCGTGGTTGGTGTGCAGTCTGTTGCTCCTCCATTTGGCGGGCTCGGCTGGTCCTCTAGTCAGGCAACCTCTCGCTGGATCCTCTTCTGGTTCTTCTAGTTCCTCCAGATCTTCCTCTTGATCATCTTCAGGCTCATGTTGACCGTAGAGAACTTGCTCTAAGACGGCGAACCTTTCCTCGGCTTCTTCCCAGGCCTCATAGGCGCACTCCAGCTCGGTGGCGGCCATCTCCAGCGACTCCTCCCGAAAGTACCGTGTGAATCGAGCAAGGTGCACCACTGTGGCGTTGCCTTCCCCATTTGTAGATGGAAAGCGTGCAGCTAGCTCCTCTGAAGGGGATCTGGGATGGTAGCGGAAAACAGTGTTCTGCAGCTCTTGTGCGTAGATACTGCAGACTCGGAGAATGGGCAGGCGTGACGACTCCTGGATTCCTTGCGCAAAAGTGATCCTCCTGACTGAGATGTCCAGCAGCTGACTGCCTCTAGTGTTCCTCCTGGCGTAGACCGTCAGACGACAGACCAAACCACAATCTTGCCCAATGACCATGTACTCGCTGCCACGGTACATTGGGCAGTCGAAGTCTCCAAGCATCTGCAGCAGCTTCCACAGCTCTGCAGCAAGTCCTCCATTGCGATCTCCGAAGGTCTGAAGGTAAGGCATCTGTCAAGATAAACAAGAGGCAGGAACCAAGTTAAAACAGCAGGGAGAGGAAAATTCTAGAAATAGATGAGTCAAGAGAGATATGAGAGGAGTTAAGCAATTCATTTAGTTTTGCAAGTTAAATTTTCCTTAGAAAATAATTTGGACACTCGAACGGCCGATCTAACTAAGGTCTAGACCTACAGTTAGTGTGGCTCTGATACCACCCCTGTCGGGACCCAAAATTACAATTCTGGACCCTCTGTGTATGATGCACTAGTCCAGAATCACGCTAGTGCACACAGTGTCAACAAAGATGGATATCGATCCACACAAGCGAATAATAGCATAAACGATAATTTGATTAATAAATAATGGTTTGACCTTACGGTCAAGTTTACATTTATTTAAGCCACGCAGGGCTAACAAAGAAATAAAGCAGCGGAAACAAAAACAGCAGCGGCATCCCATTGATTCACCACAAGCAACCGACTGGGATCAAGACCTCACAATCAGGCACCTTCGATGAACTCCTCCTCGAATGCTGGTGAAGACTCCTCCTCTTCTGCTTGATTTATTTTAAAGCAAGCGTGAGTACACACCGTACTCGCAAGTCACACCACAGAAATGCAATTATACATGCAAGCTTATTACAAGGGAATGGCATTTTGTGGTTCTTTTTGTAAATGCAACTTTTGCAATTGAATACAATAATAGATTGAAAGCAGGTAAAACAAATAGACAATAATAATAATTTTAACAGTTGATTTCACAAAGACACACACAGCCTAAACAGATTATTCACATAGCCACATGATTTAGATCACACAGCTCCCTTCCCACACAGTTTATGAAGATCTACCCCTCGTGTGAAATCCCCAAGCATTGTCCATGACCGTGGACACGGCTATTCAAATAGATTATTTACACTCTGCAGAGTTTGTACACTTTACCCACAAGATACAACCAGTGTTGCAAGCACTAATCGTAACAAAGCATTTCAGAAACTTCATCCTAACATAGATGCTCCCGATGTGCTTACGCCATACCAAACCATACACGATGTATGGTACAACACACACCGTTGATGAGGAAGCGGCGAACTGCCCATGATGCGACTACATGGTAGCACACACCTCCGCCCTATTCACATAGTCTAACCCATCGCTGAGCAATCCATGCCAAGAATTCATATCGCATTATGCTAGGCCCGCCCCATACCAGGCATGTGGTCGTACGAGAGGCTCAGTTCAATGGCGCACAAAGTTCAGTCCTTACATGACCGAGGCAAGACTTCCATTGTTCTAACTACGGCACACAGATTAATTTGACACACAGATTCACATGCCCATATCACACAGCCACCATGTCACACAGTTCCCGCCACTTGCCTCAGTCCAAACCCTTTTACCACCCAGTTGATTTAAGTGCAACACATGCCACAAAGACACATAATACACACAGATTTTCACAGAGTTACATATTCACTTAGTCAAGTTAATAATTGCACTTTACATGAATAGATGATTCGTGGCATGGCTAAGCAATCTAATCGCACTAACCAACCCACGTTGGTGCTACAATATTTACCAACTAAATATCAACTAGGGTGACAAAGGATCAAGGCATAACAATTATACAAGGAAGGCATAACAGATTGGATTTAAATAACTAATCCCAAAAGTATTTAAATAATTTACTTGAAATAAAATGCAATACTTTGAATTAAAATAACATTTAGAAAACTGGGATTCAATCATGGTCAAAGCATGACTTGCCTTGGAACAAGTCTAGGAATTGATCTTGGTCTTGATGTGTTCCTTCTTCTTCAAATCTTCCCGAAGCGTCGAAGTCTACTCGCAAACGAAGCAAACAAACAAACTAAATAAATAACAGAGGAAAAAGTACTCAAAAAAATAAATAAAAATCTCCATTAAATAGATCTTGAATTTATAGGAATTTAGAAATTTGAATGGACTGATTTGGAGTTAGGACGCAAAAGTTATGGGGTTTGGAAGTTTGAATCTAAAGAAAAACCCTAGAAATTGGATTTACTGAATTTCCGAATTATTCTTTAAAAGAAAAACCAGATTATTGCGCAATGTTGGCGTCAGCGAAGGAATTTCCGGAAAAGATAAATAAAAAGAAAAACCTGATGTGTGGGACCCACACGTTAGTGACATGGCTCACGGTGGACCAAGTCCACCAAGCCGATTAGATCTGGACGGGGCTGGCGTGGCGGGCGTGCGCACGCGTGGCGCTGACGCGGCGCCACCTAGGACGACACGCACGCACACGGGCTGAGGTGGCTGCTGATGTGGCTCGCCACGTTAGATCAGCGACGGCGAGGGCTCGGGAACCAAAGGCACGGTGAACGGCGGCGCTCCGGCGAGGGTGGATGGTACCAGCACATAGCTGGGGCTATTGCGCACCTCCTGGTGTAGTCCTGGGTGGTTGAGGTGGACGGTGGTGGCCGGCGGCGAGCTCGGAGCGGCGGAGACCTTCGGGTTTTGTCGGACGGGTGCTCCGGCGAAGTGGGTGGCTCCTGGAGATAGATCTGGTGACGGCGAACACGGCGGCGACGACGGCGGCGCAATTTGATGGCGACGACACACGGCTGAAGACCATAGATGGGAAAATACGGCGGCGCAAGGGCTCGGGAGGGGAAATTGGGTGAGGGGTTTTGGAAGCGGTGCGGCGATCCTCGGGACCTACTTATAGGCGCAGGCGGCCTCGAGGTGACGGTGTCGTGGCGGGGATCAAACCGCCGAGAAGTGCTCATGAGGAATAGGAGATAGAGACGGAATTTGAAATTCAAATTCGTTTGAATGAGTCCGGGGAGGATAGGGCTTCTAGAAGGCGTCGTCCGCGCGAAGAATCGGGGCCGTTTGCGTGTTTGTTGGACGAGCTATGGCAAAGAATGGCGACGCGGCGCCACGCGAGGAAGAGCCGGCTCGGAGACGATGACCTCAGGCGGTCCCACATGCCGAGGCCGGGAGCGGGCGCGCAGGTGGAGATCCAGCGCCCGCCAAGATCGGACGGCCAGAATGAAGGAGGTTTAATGTTGTTGGTAGCGTGAGACTGGGCCGTGATGAATAGGAATGGGCTGAGGAGATTCGGCCCGAACACTATTTAGGAGATTTTAATAGCTTTTCTATTTTAGAAAATACCAGAAATTCCAAATGGCAATAGAAATTAGCAAATGAACTTGGAAAAATTCCAGAAAAATCTAGAAAATATATCCAAGCACATAGAATCCAAATAAAATAGTTTTGACCATTGTTCATGTTGACTTTAGTCATATTAAATGGTTTTGCTACTCAAAGTTCAATATTAAGCTTTTAAATTAAATTCAAATAAATCCAAATGGTGAGTTTTCACTCGACTAACTATTCAAAGGATTTTTTAAGCTCAGAAAATTGGGATGTTACAAACTTAGCAGAGAAGCCTTTCATCCTTAAAGTTTGAATTAAAAACGGCCATTTAACCTTGTCATAAGCTTTCTCAAAATCTATCTTAAAAACTATTCCATCCAAATTCTTTTTATGCAATTCATGGATTGTTTCATAGAGAATAACAACTCCATCAAGAATAAATCTCCCCGCATAAATGCCGATCGAATGTCTAACCACCTTTTGAGCTACCTCCATAAGCCTATTAGTAACAACTTTAGTAAAAATTTAAAACTAACATTTAAAAGACAAATCGGTCTCAGATTGTTGTATTTGTTTAGCGCCCGCTTTTTGGGAAGCAATGTAATGATCCCAAAATTCAAGCTATAAAGAGGAAGCTTAACACTTATGAAAATCCCGAACATAGCTAACAAGTCAACTTTAATGATATCCCAAAACACTTGATAGAACTCGCAGGAAGCCATCCGCCTGTGTGCTTTGTTATGTTCCATTTGAAAAATAGCTTCCTTCACCTCTTTTTCAAAGGAAAGAATCAGAAGGAAATTATTTTCCTTCTCGTAAACTTGAGGTATATCATTCACAACAAGATCAACCATAGATATATGATTATTTTGGAAGGTCCGCATAATACTTTATAATAATTAGTGATGTATGTTTTAATTGTGCATCACCCTTAATTATTCCTTCCTCCTGCTCGAAGCTGGAAAATTCTTTGACGCCTATTCTTCCCATTCGCAATCAAATGGTAATAACGCTGTATTTCTATCCCTCCAAAAGAAATTTCGCTTTAGACCTCGATACCACTTAATTTCTTCTTCTCTCGTAAGATGTGCCAATCTCTCATTAGCAACCCTTTTAAGATGAAGCTCATGCTCGCATAATCTCACAACCTCACTCTTTTATCAAGCTCATCAATTAATAAATTAAGTTCAATTTTTTCCTTTTATATGCTCCATCGGGTATTTTTGGCCCAACCACGAAGAAAGCTTCGAGAGATCTAATCTTACATTGCCGATTTGCAAGGTAGAAAGACCCGTCAGATTTGATTTCCACACATCACCCACCAACTCCCTAAAACCATCTCTACCCAACCAACCTAATTCAAATTTAAATAAAGGTCAGTCTTCCTCTAAAAGAAGCCGCTCAGATTTAAAAGCAAGGGCGTGTGATCGATAAAGATCTTTCAAGCGCATTAACAAAGGACCAAAGGAAATTTAATCTCCCAATCTATATTCATTAAGATTCTATCCAAACTTTTCAAAGGTTGATTATCTAAAGAATTGGCCCAAGTAAATTGTCTACCGAGAAAGTTTATTTCTCTTAAATCCAAGTTATTAATCACAAGATTAAATAAGAAAGACCACCTATACTCAAAATTATCATTATTTTTTCATTTGAATGCATGATGATATTAAAATCACCCCAATTAAAATATGAAGAGATTCTTTCCTACAAGCATGAACGAAGTTCAAGAAGAAACTTTTCCTTGAATTGAGTTTGAGCCGCACCGCAAATGTACCACAAGAACCCATTGAAAGTCATCCTCTCGCTTTCTTAGATGAAACTTAACATAAAAATCACCAAAGATCAATAGAGCCAATATCGAACACCGAGGATCCACCCTAAAAGGATACCCTTAACGACCTTGAGGGGGGGAAACATGCCACAAAAAATTCCGCCCACCACAAAGATGGTTAAGACTAGCTACTGAAAAGTCTTTTTTACCAATTTCTAGAATTGCCACAAAGTCTAGATGCTGTTCCTTAACCAAATCACAAATGAAACGATGCTTAGCCAAGTCTCCCAGACCTCTGCTATTCCAAAAAAGACCTTTCATTTTATCTTTAATTTAATTGGTCTATTATGGAAATTCTTTTTTTTTGAATCTCTTTTTATATGTCACTAGTGTGAAATTAGATTGGTCATCCTCCAAATTACCATCTAAATCATTGCATAAGTGACTGAAAGTAGATAAATCATTGCACACTAAAGTTTCATCCTCTAAGTCTTCTACTTCAACAATATCTTTATTTTTTAATCTTCCCAGTTCAATTGTCTTAAGATTATTAATTGAGCTACCAATCTCATTACTATCAACTCCTAATGAAATGCCAATGCTAGCAATTTTATCAACAACTTGCTCATTGGAAAAAGACACAAAAGAAGTATTATTACTAGACTTACTTGGATTGCTTGAGTCAATCTCCAAGTTTCGCACTTTCGCACGCCGTATAGCCTTTTGAACCGAGTCGTCATCTCCAGATTGCTGCTTCTTAATGCGCTCACTTTGTCGAGGTTCCACCATATCCTCCTTGTGATTTAAGGAGGACCGAAAAACCCTACCAGCCGTAGGACAGCTAAAGCCCATGTTGCTTCTCCTGCTTCCAGTGTACTCCGGTGCAGAATTGCATTCTCTAGCGGGAATTGCCTTGTCGCCACCGTCCTGTGCAGAGTAGACACCACTCTGACCGACTTTTGGAATCAACGAAGTGATTGGAGACACAGTGCCCAGAACCTCATGCACAGCGCAGCCTCTGTCACCCACGATCTGCTCTGCCCGTTCTGGGGTTAGCTCCACTATATCCCCAAGGTTCTGAACTTCCTTTGCAATAATGCCTGGCGAATAAACCACAAGATGTCCCAACTTTCTTTCCTCAAACCCATTCGGCTCCATCTCAGCATCAATGAGCATAGCAGCCTTGGTATCTTTGGTCGACTCTACAATTAGTTGTCTCATCTGGCTTTCCTCCATCTTATTCGACTCAACAGGGAGCCCATCACCAATCACAGAGAGATCAGATTTTGAGCTACCAACATAACATTCAGAACCTACAGCAGAAACTAATTGAACATCAAAACTTCTTGGCAGAACACCACTAGCATTCTTCCCTGACACAATCAATTGCTCCTGCTGAAAATCAGACTCAACCACATCCCCTAGGTTCTGAACTAACTTGGTATCTTTGCCCAGTGACACATCAACTAGATGCTCCAACTTCCTTTCCTCAAACCCATTCGGCTCCAACTCAGAATCATTGATCATAGCCAACTTGGTAGCCTTGGCCGACTCAACCGTTTGTTGTCTCAACTGACATTCCTCAATCCCAGCTGTCTCATCACGGACCCCATCACCAATCACAGATATTTCAGCTTTTGAGGTACCAGCAGAACGGCCAGCACCTTCTGCCAAAACTGATTGAACAACAAGACTACTTGGCAAAACACTACCAGTAGTCTTCCCTGACCCAATCGGTTGCATCTGCTGAAAATCTGACTCCTTTCGAGACGCCCTCGGCGTAACCCAAATGGTGTCTGAAGCCACTAGGCCCAAAGAATTCCCCTTGAAATTAGCTGACGACTGACCCTTACGGCTCTTAGGTTCATGAGTATTAGTATCCGAATTATTCTTCGGTCTCTTAGACTCCCTGTCCTCCATCTCAACATCTTTGCCCCTGTCTGAGTTGCCTCCCTCCTCATGATCATCACCACGATCAGCTACTTCGTCAACCGTACCCACCACTGTATCTTCAATTCTGAAAAAGATGTCGTAAACAAATTCGCCAACCACAATCTCCACACTAGAAGGTATGGCATCTACGTCTAGCACCCCCACCAGCATACGAACCACCTCATTCTTACGCACTTTTTCCATGTCCACCCATAAAGCAATGCCAAGGATCGAACCTATTGCACACAGACTTAGAAAATCATGAATTTCCAAAGGCACTCCCAATACCTGAACCCAAACTTTATTTAATTGGTATTTATGAGCAGGTCTCGATTTCCATTCTACAAATTGTAACACCACCTTATGTTCCTTCACATTGATGTCACCAACAGTCCCAAATATGCCAGAAAGTAACAACGAAGACCATATATTCCTCAACTGAAGCATGAAGTAGGAAAACCATTAACCATTGTCGCAAATTTTGGAAGCATTTTTTCATGGGTTTGACACCAAAAGTCTCCTTCATCTCTGACCAAACTTCTCATGTGTACGAGCAGTCGAGGAGCATGTACAATACAAGATGCTTATATATAAGTCTTTAAAGAGAGAATATATAGCCACATCATCAAGCACCTATATAAAAGTCATCACCTCCAATGCAAGCATCTCTTTTGTAGGTGCTTAAATGTTGTATTATCTATTAATTAGATATAATTATATACATAAGCACTTGTTAAGCACTGGTACCTAATTAAACATCGATGCTACAAAATAAACATCTTATTTGTTCGATGTGGTAGAAAAAATCAGTTTTTTCTTGCTAAGCACATCTTTAAGCTACATGCTCTAAGTGCCCCATGGATTCTTCACTGCTGTAGAAATAGCAGTCACCCCCAACTGGAATGTGTCACCTCCAGAATCGTGCACCGGCGGGAGACAATTGTGAGCAACCTCCAAAGGAACTTTTTCTGCTTTTAGCCCAAGAGCAACGACATTTCAAAATAGCCCTCATTCGCCATAATTAGCAAGAATGGCTCTGAATGAAAGCTCCTACCGCCTACCGGGCGTGGGTGACTGCCTCGCCACCGGCACAAGAGCACTGCCTCACCGGCGCAAGCAGCACTGCCCGGCGCCAGGCGAGGTAGCGCCGTCACACGTTTCAAAAGGCGGCAAAGGGTGCAAAATCCATTATTTGTAAGAAAAAACTGAAAATTTTGAAATATAAATATTATTTCATTATATTTAAAAAAAAAAGAAACGAAAAAATTGAAAATTTTAAATTTTAAATATTATTTCATTATATTTGATTGAAAAAGAATATCAAGACCGAGATTTGTAAAAAAACTTTCATTAAGAAATAAGGGCAAGGAGTAGGGTTTTTTTTATCCAAATCGGGTTTCATCACGCTTGAGCGCATATATAAAAAGGTATCGGGACTATTGGAGTGTCTCCACGATGAAGTCGCTCTGGCGTGATACGCCAGATATAGGCAGCAAATGATGAGGTACTTTATGAAGCTTATCTGTAATGTGATTGGAGGGGTTGAGAACGGTCGTTGTGATGATGAAGATGTCCGAAAACATGGAGTCTCTCCTCGATGAAGTCGGTGTAATGGTTCTTTATGGGATTTCACTAGAAGAGACATACTTGCAATATAGGCTTAGCGGAGACACTTAACAAGAACTACATTAGAGTATGCGACGTAAGCATGTTACATGTAGTGACATGGCATGATGGTCCGCTAATTGCTTTAGTCATCCTCGCTACTACTACGATACACTACGACACAAGCATCCGGACCATATAAGTACACATGCCTTTAGGGATAGTAAAAACATGGGGTAGGACGGGGACTACTACGTAATGACTCGACTCATCTGCAGGACCGGCCATTTTCCTTCCTTGCTAGCTCGGCGTTGAACTCCTCGCCGCCTTCCCTTCCCTTGTCGCGGAGTGTCCACGTCGGCCGGTATGTCAAGTCGTCCATGTCCCGCGATTTCATGATGTAAGTTCATCGATAGTGGAAATCGAAGAATGATGTAAATTCTTCATAACTCACGCCGCCGACACGGATTACGCCCGGACAACCGGATACATCAGTGGCGATCGGGCTCACCGATGAGCCTTTCCTTGCCCTTGTCGCGGGACTACCCACGCCGGGCTAGTATGTCAAGTCGCCCATGTCCCGCGATTCCATGATGTTAGTGCGCCGATAGTGAAAATCGAAGAATGATGTAAATTCTTCAGAACTCACGTCGAGATACGGAGACGCCCGGCGATCGGATACGCCAGGGGCTGTGCTCACCGATGAGCCTTTCCTTTCCTTATCGTGGGACCGCCCACGCCGGGCCGGTATGTCAAGTCGTCCATGTCCCGTGATTCTATGATGTAAGTGAAAACGAATAAGGATGTAAATTCTTCATAACTCACGCCGCCGATATGGATTACGCCCGGCGATCATCGGGCTCCTCGGTGCATCCTCAACAGGTCCAAGACGAAGGTTTCCACCAAGACGAAGTTCTCGCCCGCACCGAGTAGTTCAAAGATATACTCGCTGATGAATGCTCGCCGACATCTCCGCCGCCGATCCACTAGAAGAAGTGGCAACAGATCTCTGGCCGCCATTTCGTGGGGACAAAGTTAAAACTTTAAGGAATTCAACGTTGATGAAAATCAATGCGCGCGAAAGAAATGCTTACGAGGTGGTGCCCGCACATGTAGTACGCCAGTGTTGCGTGGTCGGGTGTGTGGATCAATGATCTCGCCGTTCGCTACACACACTCTGAAGATCGTAAAACGTGGTGGTACCGAGCATCTTTCATTGATTTATCTAGGTATTGTAGCTGCTTCCTCTTCTCGCTTAAGCCAATTTTGCTTCTTCAACATCTTCACGAGAAGTTTGTCAAGAGTCCATAGTCGGGTATCTATTGTGTAGTGTTGTGTAGTGTTGGGTTTGGTTCAACCCCTTTTATAAGCCCATGGTTGGCATGGTGTGGTTAATTTCATGTACGCTCAAAAGTCGAGGAGGTACATTGTTGTCATGTCCATCTGGTCTTATCACGCAAGCAAAGTCGCCTGTGGTCTTGTCATCGCAAGCAAAGTCGCTCCTTTGGTTTTATCACTACGCAAAGTCGCCCTGTGGTCTTGTCATCGCGCAAAGTCGTCTCCTTTGGTCTTATCATCGCGCAAAGTGCCCCTGTGGTCTTGTCATCGGCAAAGTCGCCCGTGTGGTCTTGTCACGTGCAAAGTCGCCTTTCATCTTATCACCGTGAAAAGTCCGCTCCTTTTGGTCTTATCATCGCGCAAAGTCTCTCTTTGGTCTTATCACCGCGAAAGCTGTCTCTCTTTGGTCTTATCACCACGCAAAGTCGCTCCTTTGGTCTTATCATCGCATAAAACCGCCTCGGTGGTCTTATCATCGCGCAAAGTCGTCTCCTTTGGTCTTATCATCGCGCAAAGTCGCCTGTGGTCTTGTCTGCGCAAAGTCGTCTCCTTTGGTCTTATCATCGCGCAAAGCTGCCCCTGTGGTCTTGTCACCACGCAAAGTCGTCTCCTTTGGTCTTATCATCGCGCAAAGTCGCCTGTGTGGTCTTGTCATCGCGCAAAGTCGTCTTCTTTGGTCTTATCATCGCGCAAAGTCGCCTGTGGTCTTGTCATCGCGCAAAGTGTCTCCTTTGGTCTTGTCATCACGCAAAGTCGCCCTGTGGTCTTGTCATCGCGCAAAGTCGCCCTGTGGTCTTGTCATCAAAGTCAGTCTCCTTTAGTCTTATCACTGCCTAAAGCTGTCTCCTTTGGTCTTATCACTGCCAAAAGCTACCCCATGTGGTCTTGTCACTGCGTAAAGCTATCTCTTTTGGTCTTATCACTGCGTAAAGTTGTCTCCTTTGGTCTTGTCATCTGCAAGCTAATACATTACCCGCTTTGTTAGGCTCCCCCCGTGGGCTATAAAATGCACGACCCACGCTCTGAAAGTAGGACCACTCGACCCTTCAAACCGTAGGAAGAACAACCTTGTCCGTCGTACGGTAACATACGATGGCAGACGCCCAGGGACCAGTCCAACCGGGGTCACCGAAGCCAGACCTTCGCCTGGAAAGGAGGGAGGACTTCGGCCCTAACTACCGGTTGATGCCGAAGAAGCACGCGAACCCAGATGGCTTAAATGCGTACACGGGAGGACGCTATCGCAGGTGTCATAGATTGCACCGCCGATGGCGACGGTGTTTCTTTCGATGCCCATACTCTGGGGTAAATAGTTTTGTTCATGTTACTGCTAATACATCCTCCATACTAACCGTCCCTTGCACCAGATGGCAAAATGCAACTTTACCCACTAGATCGATCCTCCGCACGAACGACATGTTTTGATGCACGTGGGTACATTGTGGAACCGAATATTTGATTTGGAGGCGCAAATTTTCGATCCGGAAGGAGCAAATGATGACCTCCGCCAATGATGCGCCATGAGAGGGGCAATGAGGAGGTCATGAACATAGGAAGTTCCTATGATCCCACATGTTGTTGTGCCAACCCAAGCTGCATATGTGTGTGCCACTACAACGATGGTCAACCACGTCCGAGGCGCCCAATTGGTCTCGAGGTCTCGAAAAAGTGAAAACCCCAAAAAAGGTCGTTTAGGGCCTCTAAACGCCTCCCAAGTTTTAGCAATTGCCGTTTTTTTTGCCGCAGAGAAAGCTATCACGCACGGTTCTAAACAAGAACCGCTCGTGGAAAACTCATCATAGACGGTTCTCAACAAGAACCGCTCAGGATAATAGCTTCACGCAGATGGTTTTAATGAAAACCGCTCGTGATATTCTCGGATCACGACGGTTTTTGATGAAAACCGCTCGTGATAATAGCCTTCACTGCACGGTTTCAATAAAAACCGCTCGGATAGTGCGATCACAGACGGTTTTGAACCGCTCAGGATAATCGCCGCTATCACAGCATCAATAAATATAGACGGTTCGAAACTGTTCGTGATGACGGTTCCGAACCGTCTGTGATGAGTCTTCCTGTAGTAGTGTATGATTGTGTACTCCTTAAGGACCAACTTGAGACATTCATTGCTGATGTGAGAGCTTATCCGGATTTCTTAAGCTGTAATGACCTTGGTAATCTTGCTGTGAAGATGGTTCAGACCGATAGACACATAGTTTTTCCATTGGTATATCGACGCATTGAATTTGCCTATTGCAACCGCAACAGTAGAAAGAGCTTTCTCAGCTATAAACATTATCAAGATTGAGTTGCGGAATAAGATGAGTGATGAATGGATGAATGATAGTATGTTATGCTATATTGAGCGAGATGTATTTGAAAGCATTAATGATAACAAGATTTTATAACATTTTCAAAGTATGAGGTCGCGTTGTAGGATCAAGGATGACCAACTAGAGGGGGAGTGAATAGGAGGTTTCTAATAATCTTGTGCTCCAATTAACAATTTTAACAAATATGGCTTAATAAAAGAATTCTAGCACAAAACAAGAGTTATATTCTAAATTTCACTAAGACACCCCAAGGTTTATGGCAATACTAAAAACAATTCTAGCTAAGCAATTCTACACAAGCAAGAGCTAGAAATGTAAATGCGGAAAAAGTAAAGCCAAGAGAGAAAAACCGCAATGAAGACCATCGATGTTTTCTGGTAGTATCGAAGACTTGCCGGTCTTCACTAATCCACGTTGAGGTAAGCCCAAACAAATTGGACTAGCTCCACGAATTGAGCCTAAAGAACCTCGATTTCATTAAGGTTGCTCTTCCTCCACTCCGGAGATGGTGAGCACCAAACCAATCACAATCATTATCGGGCCTCTTCACACCCTTCTTGAACAGATCACTGCGCAAACCTTCTCCAAGCCGTCTAGGTGCCAGCAAGCACCAAGAGTAACCAATCACAGTGCTTGCTTGAAGGTTATCAAGTGCCAAAGAGATCAACTAATGATACATATGCACTTGAATGCTCTCAACTACCTCAAAATGTGAAATATGAGCAAATGAGTAGAGGAGAGTGCACCAAAGGCTCTAGAGTATTCAATGGGGTCTAAGATTCTAAGCTTGGCACTGGTGAGGGGGTATTTATAGCCCCCAACCAAAAATCCGACCGTTTGAAGAAGATCCACAGAAAATTCAGTAGATGTGGTACTACCGCCATTGATCGGCCAGTACTACCGCAACTACTGTTCAACAATCGACTGCTGTTCATTCAATACTTCTGAACTAGCCGCTCTGTAGAAGGTGTGGTACTACCAAGACTCACAAGGTCCCAGACGGTAGAGAGAGTATCATTACTCAATCGGTACTACCGATTTCCACGAGAGGAAAAACTCCGAAATATATGATCTCTGGAATTTACGTACCGCCAACTAGAATTCGGTACTACCACTCTGCGGTAGTACCACTCCTCACGGGCGGTCATACAGGTTTTGCTGAAAGACTTTTTCCAAAAGCTGTTCTAAATGCAATGCATGACTTCTAGTTGATCAAGTTAACACAAAATATATTCTCAAGCTACTAGCCATGATCCCTCTTTATAGTACGACGTCTAGCCTATAAATCCGGTCTTTTCACCAAACACCGAGACCGGTAAAAACTATAAAAGGGTCCTTAGACTATGAAATACCTTTATCTTGAGCCATGTCAATCCTTTATTGTCTTTGCATTGCTATTTCCACGTTGTCATCCATAATCCGGGACTAAACCTTTTAGACATCTTAGCACACATGTTAGTCTCTTAATACATTATTGTTATTAATTACCAAAATTATTTTTATGGACCTAGATATTTTCACGCGTAAGCAAAAACTACCTCGTGCTAGTGGTACATTTGCATTAAAAATAACTTTGTGGTCTTGTGTCCCTGATTTACATATGCATTTTCATCTTTGCAGGTTCAAGTTCTTGTACTATTGTTGATGAAGATATGATAGGCTCAAATGAACCAAATCTTTGTTAATTAGGCAGAAATTACCTCGTGCTAGTGGTATGTTATATTCTTATTTTTTGCTATGTTTTATCTATTTTGTCGTTGACGAGGACCTAATAATCCTTATTTTATCTTTTATTTATAATTTTATTATGAGTAAATATGATGTCATGTGGTCCCCGGTATACCCTTAAATTTACAAGGAGAAGCCTACCAGTGGTCGTAAGTTCTTCTACGACCACCCCCATAGTCGTAAGTCTTGCTACGACTACCTTATGGTCGTAAGTTCTTCTACGATCACTACCCAACAGAAGTTATTCTCGATCACCCTATAGTCGTAAGTCTTGCTACGACTAACTTATGGTCGAAGTTCTTCTACGACCTGTGTCACCACGACCACCTTATGATCAATAAAACATACAAAGCGAGTGGGTCCAATTGATTAAGGAATACAAGCAATCAACATACGCTATTATTATGCGAAATAATAACACGCAATACCCCATTATCTCTGACAAGTAACTGCCAGGCGGCGTGAAAGAGTTACCATCCCGATGATTACTACAAACGGCGCCTACATTAGAATTGATGAGGCGCTCTTCAAATAGGAAAACGGCTATTCCTTCACGACTATATAAAGGCAGCGGTCAGAGAGGGAAAGTGGACGACCGATCGGAGAAGACAACAAGCAATCAAGAAGACAGTCAGATACTATCTTCTGTAATAGCCTTAGTCTTTTCTCCCGATTGTACGAAACACACTCGATACCATACACACACATGAGTAGGGTTGTTATTCTCTCCGGAGAAGGCCTGAACTTGTATAAAAATACACGTGTCAATCTCTCTGCATGATTCCATTCTAGGAGACCCCCTGAATCAAACAATCTTTACGTAAGATCGGTTCTAAAACACTGACAGTTGGCGCCGACCGTGGGGATCTTCCGTAATCTCTTGTCAACGCATTTCTTTTTCCCCAAATCTCATGCACTCATAGCAGGGAATGGAACGAGGAGAACTGGTTTGACTTGGCAGACACGCAGACGTCGACATGAATGCCGGTTTCGACATAAACCGAGTATCGACTATCCGATGGTGTTGTCAGCCTCCAGGATCTTTCCGCAGATCCGAGAGACAATGCCATCGATGGAGTTGAGGAGGATCCCTATCCCCACAACAAAGACGCCCAACAAAGGAATCAATCCTCTCAAAGGATAAGGGTCAATCCGACCAGACTACACCCAAAGTGACTCACAACACGACGAGAGTTTTTCCTCCAAGTGTCCGAGTCCCCTAAGGCGGTCCGACTTGGTGAGACAAGTTCGAAGCCACAATTCCGTGACTTCACCAAAGATTCGGTGGTCTCTCTCTAGATGACCCCAGAGAGAGCTGGATCAAGCATGCTTTTTTCAGAATTCGACCATCTCTCCGCAGATCACACCGGATGGAGACGGTTATTACCCGTGAGTTCCCCACTGGAGGGATTGCTCCAAGTCGCCAGATGGTGTCTCGACTACTCCTCGAGCGGGAGGCCTCGAGCTAAGTGAGAATCATCAACGGAGGTCTTCGCCCTTCCTCGATCAAGGTCACTCTTCTAGAGACCGAGCTAGGGGGCGCCCCAAGATCACACATCGCCCCCTCGTGGCAATGGCAAGGGCACCACCGATGACGGACAAGACCAACACCTTGATGAGCGAGGAAATCCTCGACATACTCGACTCCATTGAGACAGCCTCAAGAATCGACATGGAAGATCTTGAGGCTATTCAATGAAGAAGATTGCGGCCGTAAAAATCTGCTCGGGCGATCCAATATCAATGAGAGGAAGCTCAAGAACTCCAAAGACATCAACGACTTGCTCGAGAACCCTACTGAGCTCGCTCGAAGCGCCAAGCTACGATCTTTTCGTCGAAGAGATCGCGACAAAGGCTTTTGACCACGATGGCAAGATCGAAGCACCTCGCCGACATCATTCAGAAGTCGAGTAATACGACTTCTTCAAACCTACCACCGATCAAACATATCACCGCAGAGAAATCGAGCAACAATGAAGTCGATCGATCTCCTACTCGGAGAAATATCTTTCGAATGACTGATGATCAACAAGGCCCTCGGAGAGGTGATCGCTCACCATTCTGACGTGGAAATCTGTAGTAGCACATGGACTACGAGGAGTATTCCCCTCGTAAGACCGAGACCTATTATGTGCCCAGTCAACTCACATCGGGTATCGTCGAATACGACCACCGATGATGTCAACCCTTCTTTCCCGCAAAGAAGGCGCCAAGAAGTTATTACGTGTCGGGCATTTTCGCCGACCTTCGAGCCGCTCACGTCACCCTGCTGACCAAAGGAATATGGAGAAGTTCGATGGATCCGAAAATCCCATCGAAGTTCCTCCAAATTTATACAACAAATTGTCCGAAAGCGGCAGGAGGAGGAGAGCATGTAATGGCGAATTACCTTCCAACTCGTGCTCAAGGTTCCGCTTAATCGTGGTTATCAATCAACCACTCGAGTCGATCTATTCTTGGAAACACCTCTCATGACCTTCTACTAGCGAACTTCCAGGCACATACAATCGCCTGAAGAAGGAGGACGACTTGTAACCGGATGAGGCGTAATGACCATGAAACTTTGTGCCAATTCATCAAGCGCTTTAGTCAGGTTCGTAATTCAATTTTGGAAGTTTCTGACTTATCTGTCATCAGGGCTTTCAAGAAAGGAGTCCGTAGTAGAAGGATACAGAAGATATCGCTTTGAATCCTCCCACTACTGTCGCCGAACTCTTTGAGATGGCCGATCGGTATGCGACTGCCTCTGAGGCGGTCGAGTGGAACAACACAATCAATCGAGAAGACAATACCTCTCGAGAGCTAGGCGAAGTTGGTAAGAAGAAGGATAAGAAAGCAAAAAAGTCCAAGAACAAGGCGAAGGGTCAAAAACTCTAAGCCAGCGGTTCCAAGGAGGTCTTGGCTGTAAATGATAAAGAGCCACCCACCTCCAAGCCGCACTCTGACTGAGGCAAAGGTAAGCGCCCCGATCGGAAGAATGATAAGCCTAGGTGGTGTCCTTTCCATAAAAAGGAAGGACATGACCTTCGCAATTGCTGGGTCTTCCAACGAAAGCTCGAGGACTACTACAACGGCAAAGGACCACTTCCCACTCTCGAGCAGGTAGGACAAACGAGTGGTCATAAGTCGTCAGACGACGATGAGGAGATGCCATTCCAGGATCCGCAACATACCGTCAAACACATCTACGGGGGATCATCGGCATACGAATCAAAGCGACAGCTTAAAGCTGCCGAACGTGAGGTAAACTCCATAGATCCTCCTCTCGTCAATAAATTACCGAAGTGGTCGGAAGTCACCATCTCCATCGAGAAGGGTGACGGCCCGATTCCTTCGACTCGACCAGGTCGATATCCGATCATGGTCGAACCCACCATCAACAATTGTCAGGTCAATTGAGTTTTAGTTGATGGTGGCAGCTCGTTAAACATCTTGTTTACAAGTGCCCTGGACGAGATGCAAGTACCAAGGACTAAGGTAAGACCGGTACGATACTCTTTTCATGGGATCGTACCAGGGTCTTTAGCCAAACCTATTGGCCAAGTTTCTCTTCCTTTAACATTTGGTTCACCAAATAATTTCAGGACAAAGAAAATCTCCTTTGATGTGGTCGATTTCGATATAGCATATAACGCCATACTCGGACGACCAACTTTAGCAAAATTCTTAATGGCTACTCATTACGTGTATCAACGTATTAAGATGCCAGGTCCCAAAGGAGTAATCACAATTCATTATGACAAGAAGATGGCGCATACCTACGACCGTCAATCCCTCGAGATGGTTGGACAAATACCAACTCGAGAAGAAAGTCAGCCTTCAACCAAAGAAATCGAAGCCTAAAGTCGCACCAAAGCCGAACGACAAGGTCAAAGAGGTTCCTCTCGATGCAGGGCGCCCTCAAGGTCAGCTTCAGATCGGGATACTTCGACCCCAAGTAGGAAGACGCCTCATCGCCTTCCTCCGAGCTAACGCAGATGTCTTCGCGTGGCAAGCATCCGACATGCCCGAGTCCCTGTGGAGGTGATCAAGCACAAGCTAGCTTTACTACCGACAAAGTACCAGTAAAACAAAAATTATGGAGATTTGCCCCGATCGACGAGATGCTATTAAATCAATTGATAAGCTACTAAAAGCAAGGCTTTATAAGAGAAGTCAACCACCCAGTGGTTGGCTAATCCTCGTAATGGTTAGGAAGTCAAAAGGCAAATGGCGTATGTGCGTAGACTTCACTGATCTTAATAAAGCTTGTCCAAAAGATGATTTTCCTTTACCTCGTATCCATCAGTTGGTTGATTCTACTGCAGGTTGTGAAATGTTAAGTTTTTTAGATGCATATTCTGGATACCACCAGATCAATATGTGTCTAGACGATGAAGAAAAGACCGTGTTTATTACACCATTTGGTATATTTTGCTATGTCAAAATGCCATTTGGTCTAAAAATGCCGGCGCTTCTTTTCAACGCTTGATGCAATCGATTTTTTCATCTCAACTAGGTCTTAAACCTAGAGGCCTATGTTGATGATCTAGTCGTTAAAAGCATGAAGAGACTTAATCATATCACTGACCTACAAGAAACATTCGACAACCTCAGAAAACATCGCTTAAAACTCAATCATGAGAAGTATGTGTTCGGAATCTCTTCAGGAAAATTGCTTGCATTCCTAGTATCTGTACGGGGAATCGAAGCAAATCCTGAAAAGATAAAGGCCATTCTCCAAATGCACCCTCCAACAACAAAGAAAGAAGTCCAGAAACTCACAGGGAGCATGGCGGCTTTAAGTCGTTTCATCGCACGACAAGGAGAAAAGGGACTACCTTTCTTTAAACTTCTAAGGAAACATGAAGGTTTTGAGTGGTCGAACGAGGCGAACGCTGCCTTTGAGGATGTCAAGAGGTATCTTACGAGTGCTCCTATTCTGGTTTCTCCGAGGCCAGAAGAAACGCTCTTAATTTACCTAACTGCCACGCCATAGGCAGTAAGCGCAGTATTGGTCGTAGAACGTGAAAACGTACAACGACCGGTTTACTACGTTAGTGAAGTTTTACACGGGCCTAAAGAGCATTACCCTTAGGTCCAAAAGCTTCTATATGCCCTCCTCATGTCTTCGAGGAAACTGCGGCATTATTTTCAGGCGCACAAAATAGCTGTGCCGTCTGAGTTTCCCTTGGGAGTGATCCTCCAGAATAGGGAAACAGCGGGACGCATGGCAAAATGGTCAATCGAACTTGGGGAGTTCGACCACAATTTCGTGTCCCGAATGGCCGTTAAATCCCAGATCTTGGCAGATTTTGTCGCCGAATGGACAAATCCTAAACCTGTTCAGGATCCCTAGTACGATTCCCACGACCAGTGGACGATGTACTTGGACGGGTCACTTACTTTAAGTGGCTTTGGGTCAGTGGTTCCGTATCTCCTACCGGAGAGACCTTAAAGTATGCCATACAATTAAACTTTCAGGCCACTAACAACGTGGCAGAATACGAAGGTTTGCTAACTGGCATACGAGCTGTGAAAGCGCTCTCGATTTGCCGACTACTCGTGAGAGGAGACTCTCAACTAGTCGTGAATCAAGTCGGGAAAGAGTACCAGTGCTCTAACCCGACAATGTATTGGTACTTATCGGAAGTGCGAAGCTAGAAAAGCATTTTTAGGTTTCGAGGCACAATTCATCCTCGAAGGATAATTTCCTCGCAGACTACCTTGCTCGAATAGCTTCTTCCCGATCTCAGAGTACCAAAAGGAGTCTTCTTAGAACAACCTCCGGCAGAGCCCCTCGTCGCATTTAACTAGAGACACCTCCTATTGAGACGGCCTCTAGAATACGAGGGTACTCGGATGGCTCCCATCTGTGAGTATCTTCGTAAGGGTTCTCAGACCAAGACGATCCCGAGGCGCATCGCTTATCACGAAAAAGCCAAAATGTATACTTTGGTTGAAGGAGTCCTCTATAAACGAGGTACTCAAGGGGTGCTCATGCGATGCATTCGCAGAGCTTAAGAATTAACACTCCTTCACGACATACACGGTGCAGCATCTGGGAAAACATGCTTCCTACGTAACGCCTGGCTCAGAAGGCCTTCGACAAGGTTTTACCGCCAATGACCTGCACGATGCCAAAGAGTTGGTTAAAAGTGTGTCCAATGCCAATTTCATAGCGAGTAAATACACCAACCGGCTCAAGCATTACAAACGATAATTTATCTTGGCCTTTTGCACCTAGGGTCTCGATATCCTAGGACCGCTCCCCAAAGCGCCAGAGAGGTTTCGAGTTCCTTTTATGGCTATTGATACGCTCACAAAATGGATCGGGGTTTAACCTATAATCAGGATAACAACTAAGCAAAGAAACGGTTCATGATGAGATGTGTAATTACTTGATTTGGAGTACCGAGTCGAATAATTACAGATAATGGCAAACAATTTTCGAGCGCAAAATTTCAGGAATTTTGCGACGAGTTGGGTACCAAGTTATGTTATGCTTTTGTGGCCCATCCCCAAAGCAATGGGGCAGTCGAACGTGCGAACGGTCAAATAATACGAGGAATTAAACCCGAGTCTTCACCTGCTCAAGCGCCGGGGCTTGGGTACAAGAATTACCTCCCAGATTT